>JAFFST010045965.1:0-19711 GCA_022414735.1 Noturus placidus | reverse complement strand
CAGATTGTGTCCCACCTGTTGTTGATTCTTCACAAAAAAATTACAGTTTTATATCTTTATGTTTGAGGCCTGAAATGTGGCAAAAGGTCAAACAGTTCAAGGGGGCCAAATACTTTCGCAAGGCACTGTATATGTATAAGAGATGTCATAACTTTACTTAATCGGTTAGCCAGAATTTTTCGACAAGATTTTTAGATCTAACTGGATGAGGGAAATTGGACAATAACTTTTACACTCACATGGATCTTTGTCTTTTTTAAGATTCAGACTGATCCGGGCTTGTGTCATGGTTGGGGGAAGCTTTCCATTCTGTAATGATTCTGTATAAACCTCTAACAGAACTGGAGCCAGTTCTGTTGCATAAGATTTGAAAAACTCAGCGGCAAAGCCATCTGGCCCCGGAGACTTGCCTGTAGGCAGGGCCTTAATTACCTCGCCAAGCTTCTCCAAGGTTATCTCAGAATCAAGAGAATTTTTTTGCTCAGTTTTCAGTTTAGGGAGTTCTAGTGGTTGCACAAAGTTTCTAATATCTTCATTAGTAGACAAAGACATTGAACTATAGAGATCAAAGTAAAATTCTTTAAAAGCATTATTAATATCAATGGCCGGGGTAAAAATTTCACCCCTAACAGATTTCACTGTGGGAATGATGGAAAGGGCCTCCCTCTGTTTTATATATCTAGCCAAAAGTTTCCCTGCTTTGTCCCCCGACTCAAAGTATGACTGTCTTGCCCTGAATAACCAAAACTACACTTTCCTCGACAAAATAGTGTTCTATCTATATTTCAATCTGGTCAATTCTCTGAGACCATCAGACGACATTCAGTGCTTCAGCTCTACTTCTGCACTTATAATATCTCCTTCCAATTCCACGAATTCTCGTGCTTTGGATTTTTTAATGAATTGAGGCATACTGTATGATCCGAACCCTAAGAACCGCCTTATGTGCCTCCTACGCCACACCCACAGAGGATACTGAGGACCAGTTGGTCTCCATATAAGCATCAAGTTCCGTCTTTAACATTTGTCAGAAATCAGGATTTTGTACATGGGATACATTAAAGAACCAACTGTCTGATTACTTCTTCTCCGTTTGTGGCCACACCTCTAAACTCACTAGGGTGTGATCTGAGACTAGAATTGAACAAGCAGCAACAGATGAAATGAGTGATTTGGATATCAAAAAAAATCTATTCTAGAATAAATTTTAGGGACTGATGGAAAAAAATGTATAGTCCTTACCAGATGGGTTCAAAAGTCTCCAAATATCTGCAAAGCCAAGATTCTTACACATCTTGTGAAGCGTCACTGTTGCTCTAGAGCAGGGGTGTCAAACGTACGTACAGGATAAATCTGAAAGTGAAAAATTGCACTGAGACATGAACTACAATTTTTTTAGATATGGAGCAGCTGAAAGAAGAAGAAAAAGACAAAATAAAAAAGCGGAGATACACAGCTAATGTTTAGTGATTACTACGATACATCTACTTACGTTTGTACTCGTCTTTACACCCTCATTAGCCAAAATGTCTTTGTCAAAAAGGAGAAAAGTGGATACTGAGTGTAGAGTTTTCCATGAAAAATGGACATTTTCCTATTTCTCCACAGAGGTGAATGGGAAACCTGTGTGCTTGGTGTATATGCAACACGTGTCGGTGTTTGAGGAATATAATATTCGGCGCCACTATGAGACTCAGCATGGTGAAAAATACGACAGCCTGCAAGGACAACTGAGACGAGAGAAGATAAATGAGTTGCTGGTGGGTCTGAAGAAACAGCAGTCTGTTTGCACTCAGAGCCGAGAGGTCAGTGATGCAGCAGTAAAAGCCAGCTACGTAATTGCTAACGAAATAGCATTAGCATCAAAGCCGTATTACGAAGGGGAGTTCATCAAAACATGCATGCTGAAGGCTGCAGAACTCGTATGTCCCGAGAAGCGACAAGCTTTTGCCAACATCAGCATGACGAGGAATACTGTTGCAGAGAGGATTTCGGAACTATCCACAGATTCGGACAGCCAACTGAAACACAAAGTCAAGTCATTTCTTGCATTTTCTGTTGCAATTGATGAGAGCACTGACATTACAGACGTTGCTCAACTGGCTATATTTATTCGTGGAGTTGATGAGACATTGGCCATCACAGATGAGTTCCTTGAGTTGGTGCCTATGATGGACACCACAACAGCAGAGGACATTTTCAGCTCTCTCGTTGTGCGCTGGACAGTCGGAGTAGACTGGTCGCGTGCCGTCAGCTTGGCTACAGATGGCGCGCCATCAATGATCGGAAAAAAAGCAAGCGTTGTGACAAATTTCAGAGAGATAGTACAAGCCGCAAATGGAGGAGATGCTTTTTGGACATTTCACTGTATTTTGCATCAGGAGGCATTGTGTTGCAAGTCATTAAAAACGGATCACGTCATGGAGGTGGTTGTCCGAACTGTTAATTTTATCCGAGCCAGAGGTCTGGATCATCGTCAGTTTGACTGCCTTCTCAGTGACAATAAAATTCCCCATGGCCTGCCATACCACACTGAAGTAAGATGGTTAAGCCGAGGCGCTGTCCTGAAGCGTTTCTTTGAGCTACGAGAGGAAATTGGAGAGTTTATGGAGACAAAAGGAAAGCCAGTGATGGAATTACAATCTCTGGAATGGCTGCAGGTCCTTGCATTTATGGTGGATATTACAGAGTACCTCAATAATTTGAATAAAATGTTGCAAGGCCGTAAAAAAATTGTCACACAGTATTATGACAGCATACGTGTGTTCAAGTTGAAGCTGACTTTGTGGGAGACACAGCTGGCATGTGGTGACCCTGCTCATTTCCCCTGTCTAAGAGATGTAAGTGCGACTGTTGTTAATGCTGGCATGAAACGGTACAAAGACAAGATTTCAGTATTGCTGTGGGAGTTTGAGAAACGGTTTCAGGTCTTTGGTGAACTCAATACAGAATTTGCAGTTTTTCGCTCACCCTTCACAGTCAAAGCTTCTGATCTGCCCGTCAACATCCAATTAGAAATAATTGATTTGCAATGTGATACAAATTTGAAGAACACATTTGCCTCAGTGGACGTGGACACATTTAATCAGTATCTCCTGCCAGGGTACCCCAAATTAACAGCCCTAGCTGCAAAAAGTTTGTGCATGTTTGGGACTACCTACCTTTGTGAACAGGTATTCTCTGCAGTGAACATCAATAAAACAGAACTGCGAACAGGAACTGGCTGCTACTCAGGACCTGACGCCCGACACTGATGCACTTGTGCAGGAGCAAAAACAAAGTAGTCTAAACTAGACTAATTCTTGTAAAATGCTGCATCAGAAACATTTTGCACTCAAAAAATATAGTTCTGTGAAAATGAATCCTTGCTGTAATAATAGCTAAAAATTGTGAAATTTGTTAGTCACCAGCTTCACTACAAAAGAGTTTGGTCATAAATTTTAAGTATTTATTTTTTATGTATGTTTCATGTATAAATCTTATATTTACAGGCCGGGTGAGTACTTTCTTTCTTATACATTTAAAATGTCCACCACTTTGGTTTGTAAGATGTGGGGAGTCAATATAAGTTTTGATAATTATTACACGTGTGGAAAATGGAGTAAAAATAATTCCTAGATCTTGATAAGTTGATTTAATCTTAAAGTGCAATAGGCTGCCATATTTTTCAGTTGTAAATACCTGTGACTTAAAGTTTTGTGCCTTTGTACGAACACTGATCAGTTGTAATGCACACATGTAAATGATAAACTGAAGCAAATTGCACGTTTTTCTGGAGAAATCTGAAGTTGTTCATAACATGTATTGTAAAAGGATAGTTCATTAAATTAAAACATATCCTAATGTAATTGCACTTCTTTCCACTAAAACAAAGGGGAAAACATGAATTTATTGTTTTTTATAGCTATGATGAGCTGTGCTATGATTTTAATGGTCCGGCACACTTGGCATCAAATTAGGCTGTATACGGCCCCTGAACTAAAATGAGTCTGACACCCCTGCTCTAGAGGGTTTACACACTTTTGCAACACTATGATCAAGGACTGACTCCATCAAAAGATTAGTCTTCTCACAATATTATATCGTGGGGTTTCAGCAGATTGCAACATCCCTTCAAGATCTATAAAAAGGCCCTGATCATCAGCATTAGGTGCATAAATATTAGCCAAAATAAGATTTTGCCCCTGAAGTTCTGCTAAAACAATAATTACTCTCCCTAATTTGTCTTTAAACTGTTTGAGACATTTGAATTGTAGATGATTATTTACCAATATAATGACTCCCCCGCTCTTACTTGAGCGAGCACTAAAGAAAACACGACCACCCCATATCTTCCCAAGTTTCTCAGCTTCCTGCGGGGAAAGATGCGTTTCTTGAAGGAACACTATAATATTTCTTACGCTTAAGAAAAGTAGTGACCTTCCTTCTTTTTATGGGGTGTCCCAACCCATTCACATTCCACGTGGAGAGAGATAGTACACTCATATTAACATCTAACATTTTGATATAACAGAAAAAATTAGTTGTGTGCCTAAAACAAAATTATGAAGATCACAATTCAACATTAATGCAACAATAAAACCCCGAGCTTCCCCTGAACAAAACAATCAGAAAAAAGAAAAATGCGCGCATCAACACCACACCAACCGGCGCCAATCCCCCTAAACTCAGAGTCTCAAAACTCAGAAATCTGGCCAGGATTGTTCGCGGCCTGTCTCCCACACCAGATCTCTGAGCCGGGACTCTGTGGGCCCGCTGAGTTCGAATTTATGGCCTGTTATGTCGACCAGACTCGGGAAAAACTCATCCAGAAATTTCACCATATCTCTGCCTTCTTCATGCTCAGGAACTCCAATAATCCGAAAATTATTCCTTCGGCTTCGATTTTCCAAATCTTCCAATCTTTCAAATATTTTTTCCAAGTCTCTCTTGGTCACGGGCGGATTAGTGGATAATTCTCTCTCCGAAGACTCAAGATACTAGAGTTGTTTCTCAGCGTCCGCCACTCTTGTAACTAACTCAGAGAATTTTATTTCTATCGCCGTAATCGAATGACGCGTTACAGCAAGATCTTCCAAGTCAGCAACAACCTTCGTCAACATCCCAGACATGTTGGACAGTTGGTGCTGGATTTCTTCCCCCGCCGCACAACCAAAATCGAGTCTGCGGTCCACAGGCCAGTCCGGGCTTTTCTCTTGAACACATAAGTGTCTTTTAATGTCTCCAGAGCTTGAGGATTTTGACTTCTTTGCCATGTTGACCTCAAACAGCAAAAGTGTAGCAGGGTGTATCAAATTTCACCATTATATCATGAAAATAATTAGAAAAATTAGCAAAGTGTGCAGAGCTGTCTTTCACACGTCTTCCCTTCGCATGACATCACGTGACTCCCCGTGTTCTGGGTTCATTGTTGTTTTTTTTTTTTTTGTTTTTTTTTGTAACAGCCAACTGTGGAAGTAGGAGACAGTCAGATCTCCTGGTCCCTGGTTCAACGTCTCGGGCCTTCACCACAAACAGAACACCTGAGTGAAGCGTCAGAAAAAACAAAGGCAATGTCCCTCTGCAGCTTGATCTGAACCCGAGGAGGCACCAAGCATAGAGGGGAATTTTGGATTCTCGATTCTGATTGGCTGACAGACCTTCTGAGGCGTGCAGTTAATTTTCAGCTGAAGTAGTTCCAGTCAGGTCTTGACCGCGTTACGGTTTTGTCGAGTGAACTGAAATAACGGGAAAGTTATCCTACTGTCCACCGCAGCACACACACCGCTAACAACAAACATGACAGAAAATTTTCATTTTCCAGAAATAACTGGGGAATAACTGACAACATGCCGGTGAATGATTAGAAAAATAATGGTGGTAATGTGGACACGAGGTGAAGTGGAAGCTTGAGCCATTGATATGTAGTTATTGGAGAGAGAGAACGTGTGATAAGCTGGTGAACAAGCACCAATATTCATTTATTTATTAATTGTATTTTCTGCCATAATAAGAAATGAAAAATCCTGTGAATAAGTAGGCCTATCGATATTTATTTGTTTTTGTTTGTTCTATTTTTATCTCTCTCTCTCTCTCTCTCTCTCTCTCCAGTAACTGCATATCAGTGGCTCCAGCCTCCATTACTATCTCTAAAATGAATTATCAGTTGAATTATTAAGAAAATAACGCAGACCTGAGGAGAAACGTCTCCTCTTTGCACCGCATTCCCACCTCGGCTGTGTTATCTTTTAATAATAGAAAAGCAGTCAATTTACCCTTCAGTATGTTGAAATAGTATAATTACTATTATGAAGAGTGAGATGTAACCATAGCAACAACTGTGATTGTAGCTTTTTTTTTTTTTTTTTTTAAATTTTAATGACTTTACTTGTGGGGCGCACGGTGGCTTAGTGGTTAGCACGTTCGCCTCACACCTCCAGGGTCCGGGGCTCGAGTCCCGCCAGGGCCATGTGTGTGCGGAGTTTGCATGTTCTCCCCGTGTGTCGGGGGTTTCCTCCGGGTACTCCGGTTTGCTCCCCCAGTCCAAAGACATGCATGTTAGGCTGATTGGCATGTCCAAAGTGTCCGTAGTGAATGAATGGGTGTGTGAATGTGTATGTGCTCTGCGATGGACTGGCACCCTGTCCAGGGTGTACCCCGCCTTGTGCCCGATGCTTCCTGGGATAGGCTCCAGGTTCCCCCGTGACCCTGAAAAGGAGTAAGCGGTTGAAGATGGATGGATGGATGGACTTTACTTGTATTCTCTCATACATTTACATTTATTCACTTAGCAGACGCTTTTATCCAAAGCGACTTACAAATGAGAGATACAAGCAAAGTGATATCAAGCAGGGAACAATACAAGTAGTGCTACTATACAAGATCTATTAATTGAGTACTAGAAGAAGCAACGTGCGCAGAGTAGAGGTGTAAGTGCATTTTTTTTTTTTCCCTCTCATCTTTCAGTTATAAAGAATAAGTCTGACGTGCTTCAGGACACGCCCTGGGATGGGAGCTCTTCCTTACTGCGTGTGATCCATGCTCTCGTTTCACACTTCGCCAGGATAAAGCTGATCTGTTTTTATTGTCTGAATATAACATTTAAATAAAGATTCATTGTGGGTTTTTTTTTTTTATTAATTTCTATTTGCAAATAAATTGAATTGACATCAACATTGCTTGTGTTTGTTTGTTTATTTATTTATGCATTAAAAAAAATAAAATAAAAAATCCCAAAATGATGTGGCGATGGTTTATTGTTTGGGGTCATGATGTCAACTGCATCACTTCTCGTGCCTGTTTGGGACCTTTCTTCAGCGCGTGTCTTGTTTTCCGGATGGCGCCATTGATGGCGTAGACGCAGGCCTTCCAGTTGGGTCCGTCCTCATCCAGCTTCATGTAGGGGAAACGCTCACACAGATACTCTACACAGAGCGAAACATGACTTTATTTCTTATATATATATGTTTGTGTTTTATTGTGGAAACTATATTCTACTTGACTATATTCTTTCATTCATCCAAAGACATTTGTCTAACTGTCTAACCGCCATTATATTTTACAGTAACTTTTCACTGAAACGTGCTATAGTAATATTATTGCTGCTCAATTCTCTGTTGGAGTTACGTTAGCATGACCCAAGGTACCTGAATTACATTTGAATGATCTGAGTTTGGAATACCTAGTTAGCATTAGCCAAGATATTTGCATTGGAATTCTAACCTATTTGAGTTAACATCATCCGAGTTATTTGAGTTGGATTTATCCAAGTTCTTTTTATTATTATTATTTCCAAGCTAGAGTAGTCAGTGATGTGGTTGGAGTGTGTGTGTGTGTGTGTTTCACCCCTCAGTGCTGAGATCTTGTTGTGGTCCAGTGGCTGGATGCCATACTTGGCATTGCCGTACACGTTGCTCTGCACCAGCACTTCTTCTGGGAAGATGAACCTGATGAGGTAGCGAGCGACAAGCGGAGGATTCGGCCTCTGTAACGCCGAGTACATCACAAACTGAGGCACCTTCACGTCCCGATCCGGAACGCCCAGATACACTACAGTCAAAGAGGAGAAGAAGCTGAGACATCTGAACAGAAAACCTCAAATTAAATTGATCTTTTAAAAATAAAAAATAAATAAATAAAGTCCTGAAGGGTGAATTAAAGTAAAAGTAAAGTGAGCTGCTTCTAATTCCCGTTAAGACTTACCCTGAGCACCCGGCTCATAGGAACAATCGTTTTCTGACAGCGGCTCTTCCCCACAGTCTCTTTTGAGTTTGTTTTTAAGCACAGTCGTCTGCTGTAGATCCTCGCCATCACCGTCTGAGAGCTCCACGTCGATCTCAGCAGTGGGCTCGGGATTGAATTCTTGGACTGATGCTGCTTGTTCACTCGCACCTCTCACGGCCTTAAACTGTGAAGCAACAAGGTAACAATGTGATAAATTCACGATGCAATAATCATCAAACACAATATGGCTTACAGCAGTGGAGTCAAATGTGTGTTCGGTAACAGGCCACATCACACTCAGGCTCTAAGTGCTACTAAGTGCTGACACTGGAGACTCCTTCCATAAATGTTCAATAAAACACTGCGTACCTTACGCTTTCTGTCCTTCAGTCGAACGTGTCTGGCTCCTTCATTCATAACAGCCAGACAGGCCTTCCAGTCTTTACCTTTCTCACGCAGGTCATGTTGCGGGTATGTTATCTGCGCCCACTCTGTGAAAGAAAAAAAAAACACTCACTTTATACTGACTAAAACAGTGAGTTCACACATTTGAATCCCAAAAATTTCAGTTCACAGATGAGTCGACTCCCGAATAGTTCAGTGCCATTTTGTTTTGACCCAGACAAAGTTTGCAGTATTTAACAGTGAAGACAGACTAAGACACGATGTACGAGACACAATCACGGTTCAGCTCCATCATCTAGCTGTTTGGATAGACAAAGAAACAAAGGATTTATCCGATTTCATTAACAAAAGGATCAAAATGTACTGAATCAATTCACACGAATGATGAGCTCAGATGTTAAAACAGATTTCCATGGAAACATTTAAAAGAAATTACAGTGCTGGAATAACTGCATAGTTTACACGTACAACAAAGAAGAAGGAAAGTTTTTTTTTTTTTTTGTTTTTTTTTTTAAAGATTCGGTTCAGTGAATCGACGCCTTTCCAAAATGACATGACTAATAGAAACAGTGAGGATCGTTTGGGCAGATAAAGAAAAAAAGACACCATGGTTAATTTAGTTTAGAAAATGTGTAAAGAATGGAGCGGACATTCTGGATGGCTGGAGTTACCGTTATTTGAGTTTATCCAAACAATAAAACACAAATTTCTACTTAAAATTATAACTGTATCAATGACTAACCCCCAAACACACTGTACAGCACTAATGATGCAACAACAACAGCAACAATAAAATCACTTTTTCTATTTGCTATTTTCAAGAAATGAAAATTTATGTTTCTTTAGTTGTTTAAAAAGCCGTGTTTATCTAAAACACCTCTGTTTAATTATTAATCATATAAAATATTGTTTTGTTTGGCAATATTTCCTCCCAATAATGGAGGAGTGTATAATCAGGCTGACAATAAAACCTGCTTGTGCATGTATGCACGCGCGTGTATGTGTGTTAGTATTTCACCTCGTATGGCGTTGATTTTTTCTGGGTTGAGTTTTTTTAATCCTCTAGACGTGTATCCTCTGATGCTCCCATGCAGCAGCTCCTGGCGGGAGAACAGGCTGCGCATGAGATAGCGAGCGGCTGCCGTCGGCCTCGCCATCGCACTGGCCATCATCAGAACGCTGCTGGGGATGACGAACTGACTGCTTCCTGGAGAAAAAATAAAAGAGTGACATTACTTAATAAATTAAATGAAAAGAAAAAGACTTTTGTTTTGGTACTACACTTAGCATAGACTGCTAACGAAATTTATCTGGTTTCCGCAATTTTGAAATTTGTGAAGGCACACCGGCAAACCAAACAAGACAGAACTATCTGGAACGTCAACATTTTCCTCAGATGTGTCGATAAATTACAAAGAAAAGACACTACATAATATATAAATAATATTACACTGTTACTGCACTTAGCAGTGACTGCTAAGCAAAACTCCAGAAGCGTCCACCATTTTGACAAACATCAACAAGAAACATACCTACGGTTGCGTTGTACGTTTGAGGATCGGGACTTTTCTGGCAATGATGCAAGACTTTCCTCACAGTTTGCGGAGATGCAGAGTGTCCGGCATTGGTGTCGGGATGATCTTCTGGAACTTTCCTCTGCTCTAAGAGCATTTTTCTCACAGCTCCACGTGGTCTGGAGGTTGAATCAGACTGTTGCGGTTGATTCTGAGGAGACAATGACGGGTGTGTGGGTTTTTCTGAGGTAACAACAAGTCTGAGGGTTCTTGAACCTTCAGGAGATGGAGGAACTGAGGGAGGATCTAGGTGATGGAGCACATGGTACGTCGTTTCAGCTGATTCGTCGTTTATCTGGTCGTCCAGTGTATAAATCTTCAGAAAGAACAGAAAGAGTTTACATCTCTGCCTCGAGTGCTAAAAAAATAACATCATCCTAGATCTTAAGCTTTACTTGTTGTGATCATTGTGAGCATGGTTAGCTTCCGTGCCTGGTTTTACCTCTGACTGATCCTCCTCAACGTGTATCTGATCCTCCTGAGTGTGCGTCACTCTCGCCTGCAGCAGCTCAAACTTCTCATCCAGCTTCTGAATGGCCTCGTACATGACCTGTAGGAGACATAATGCAGGATAAAAACCAAGAAACATCCAGTGAACAGCATTACAGCAACATTATGTTAGTTCCTGTTTTCACTTACACTAGAACAGCTACAAACTCTCAGCAGCCTCTCTCTGTCCTGAAGACGTTACAGCATTACCTCTGACACTGGAGGCTCCTTCCATCAATATTGCACAAACATTTCTCCTCTCAAAAAACTTCACCGTATCAGTGATTACACTCATATTTTAATCCGTTTATTATCAGCGGTGCGTCCTCTGTACACATCCCTGTGAACGAGCCATTGCTATAGAAACCATAACGCATTAAATGAGTGCATTAATGATAAATAAACCTGTGATGTGCAGCTGCGCTACCGTCAGAGCTGCTGTTAAAGAAAATTAATCAACAACTTCCTTCTGACCAATCATCATCCAGAACTCATCAGCGCTGACGAGTAACAATAAATATGATTGTGTTACCTGACAGTAGGTGAGGATTTCTCCCAGAGTTCTCAAAGGATCTGTGCCAAAGATCTCTGCAGACGTCTCACTTTTACCCTTCAGACAGAATGAGAAACATTTTCTGACTTTCTAGCAATTAATGCCCAAGGTATAACGAATTTATTGTCATGTTCATGTAAGTGACAGAACGCGATAAATATTGTGTAATAAATATCAAGCATATATGTTATGCTAGCTGTAGATGACTGCACTATTAAACCATGTTCGGTTTTTATGCATTCTCTGACATAAAATAAAATTAAATAACTACAATTTCTAATTTAATATCTTAAAAATAAAATAGAATATAAATACATTATAGATATTAAATAATTCACAACATCAATCATTTGATCTAGTAACTTTATAAATAAAACTGAAACTAAACGGACTATACAAGAAGATGAGTTTACAGTGGAGTCATTAGGGGAGCTGCAGTCTCTGTGTTTGTCGCCCCCTGCTGGACTGGAGTCAAAACTACACGCCCTTATTTCGAGTTTAGTCTCCCAGGCATCTGTAGGGGACACACACACACACACACACGCACACAAAACAAGAGAAAAAGACACACACTTTACAGTCCAGACAGCTCTGATGAAACATTTAGACGCACGATGAAACTTCAGGATTATTATAAATGAACTTCCTGGAATAAAAGGGTCCCAAATAAATGTGTCCCAAATGTCCTCCTCCTCTTCTGCATTAGGGGATGAAATATCGCCTTACACACATGTAGTGTTCACAAGGAGGTCATTTAGGATACAGTCGTCTATCTATAAATCTATCAAATAAGGTCCACTACGTAGGCCGCCTATGTAGGGCACTAGATTTATCAAAAATCTAAAAGGCTCAGAAAATATCCGGGAATGTGTGCATGAACACAGCGCAGTGTTTCTCCTGCACACACAATAAACACACCAGCAGCGCGCGCGTGCGCGCTCTCTTTTCTTCCTTCCTTCCTTCCTTCCTTCCTACCTAAGCGCGATATAAAGCCCGTCTCTCACCGTGTGAAGACATGATCCGAGGTGTTTCTGTTTCTCTTGCTGCTCCTGGCCGCTGATGTTGCACAGAGGTGGATGTTTATTTTACCCCAACTGCTCAGTTCCTCCTTCCACAAGCACACTGAGCGGCGCACTGCGCATGCGCGGACACGCGTTCCGGGGTCGCATGTTAAAGGTGCGATGAGCTGTGCAGAATTTCTGTCGGAAATCACCGGGGTGTAGAGTGTATAATACAGTGCTGATGTGCAGACCGAGTGTAACTTCATGTTTGCTGTTAAATTTACATTTAAACAACGCAATCGAGTCCACATCGTACAGTCCAGATCGCAATATTCGGATGGTGGTGTTCTGGACCCTACTGAAGCATTAAGGGACCATTGAAAGTAGAAAAATAAAACTTGATTAAAAGTAAATAAGCACTAAAGTAAATAAATAAAAAAAAAAAAAAACAGTCTTATATAGGGGCAAATTTTGACCACCGTATTGAAAAGGTAGATAAATCAGTTTGTAAATTTACACATAGATTAAACAATTTAGGCTTCAGTATGTTGAAATGTTTAATGCTTACTAAATAATTAAAGCTGATGAACAGTGAGATTTTATTGTAGCAACAGCAATGTGATGGTAACTTTAAAATAAAAGAGTCTATTTGCATTCACTCATCTTTCAGTTAAAAAAAAACACAGAAGACAAGGTGTCATCTCGGGTCCAAGACCGTCTGACTTTATTCGCTTATGCATGTATTTATATATAAAAAACACAGAAAAGAAAAAGAAACCCTATACAATTCACAAAATGATATGCCGATTGTTTGTTGTTCGAGGTCATGATGTCATCAGCGTGACTTCTCGTGCCTGTTTGGGACCTTTCTTCAGAGCGTGTTTGGTCATCCGGATGGCGGCGTTGATGGCGTAGACGCAAGTCTTCCAGTTGGGTCAAGCTTCATGTTGGGGAAACGCTCATACAGATACTCTACACAGTGCGAAACATGACTTTATTTATTCTCTTTTCCTTTTCTATCACTTCATTCTCAATCCCTCTTTATTTTATTATTTATTTCCCCCCTCACTTCAGTCACATCCAGATCCATTTCCAATCTTTTGAGTTGTTTTTATTGCGGCAACTATATTTCATCCCTTCATCCCTCCATCAGTTTTGACAATATTTCTTTTCTTTTATTGGTCTAATTGTTTAACCTCCAGTTCCATGTTTGAAGGTCTGGCAAGAAGTAATATTACTACTGCTCAATTCTCTATTCGAGTTATAGCATGATCCATGGTGTTTAAGCTACAATAACATGACCCAATATATCAGAGTTACATTAGCACACTCTGCTATTGTTTCCATGCTAGAGTAGTCAGTGAAGTGGTTGGAGAGTGTGTGTGTGTGTGTGTGTGTGTGTGTGTCACCCCTCAGTGCTGAGATCTTGTTGTGGTCCAGTGGCTGGATGCCGTACTTGGCATTGCCGTACACATTGCTCTGCACCAGCACTTCCACGGGGAAGATGACCCTGATGAGGTAGCGAGCGACAAGCGGAGGATTCGGCCTCTGTAACGCCGAGTACATCACAAACTGAGGCACCTTCACGTCCCGATCTGGATGGCGGAGATACACTACAGTCAAAGAGGAGAAGAAGCTGATTAGCATATCAGAGAGAGACTGAGGATCAGCTCCATAGTTCAGTAGTCAGGGCACTGATCAGGGAGTCGGACATTTTAAAAGCAGTCTCAATCACAAAATAATTCCAATGCACTGGAAAGTTCGGTCCCTAAAAAAAAAAAAAAAAAACATCCCACAAGGCACAGCAAAAACATTGCAGAGTTCCCTTACTGGAAATGATGTCATGTTTTCTGAAGCCGCACAGGTCGAGATAAATAAATAATTAATGGAGGAAGAACTAGACTTCCGGATACAAATATAAGTAGCTCGTTGTTGTGCTGTAGCTCTCAAATGATTACGTTCGTTAACGACTTTTAACTTTATTCGATGATCTATATATGGTTGGTTTTAGTCTAACGACTTTTACGTGTTTAATGTTTTTTTTTTAATAATCCACTGGCTCGCCTACAATCCTGCTCAGCGTGGGGCGGCTGTGGCTCAGTTGGTAGAGTGGGTTGTACACTAATCGTAGGTTTGGCGGTTCGATTCCTGGCCCACGTGACCCCACATGCCGAAGTGTCCTTGTGCAAGATACTGAACCCCAAGTTGCTCCCGATGGCAAGTTAGCGCCTTGCATAGCAGCTCTGCTACCATTGGTGTGTGAATGTGTGTGAATGAGACACAGTGTAAAGCGCTTTGGATAAAAGCACTATACAAGTGCGCCATTTATTTATTATGACAGAATTTCATGTGATTAACAAATTGATATGACAGATTAAAGTTTTACGTTTATGACTTTTAAAAGATGGGAGTACGTATTCATGTCGCCAGAGATTCAGTCATCAGTGTCCCAGTGTGTATTCAAGGTCCTTACCAGTGCCCCAACACCATATAATGATTCACTACCTACTGAACTAGGCTGAGACTCCTCCCATCTGAACAGAAAACCTAATAATCTTTAAAAAAATAATAATAATCCCAATGGTTTAAAATATTTCTCTGGAAGGCCTGGAGGGTAAATTAAAGCAAAATTAATGTGGGAATTGGATGAGATCTGTACAACTTCCTAGCTGCTTCTAATTCCCGTTAAGACTTACCCTGAGCACCCGGTTCATAGGAACAATCGTTTTCTGATAGCAGCTCTTCCCCACAGTCTCTTTTGAGTTTGTTTTTAAGCACAGTCGTCTGCTGTAGATCCTCGCCATCACCATCTGAGAGCTCCACGTCGATCTCAGCAGTGGGCTCGGGATTGAATTCTTGGACTGATGCTGCTTGTTCACTCGCACCTCTCACGGCCTTAAACTGTGAAGTAACAAGGTAACAATGTGATAAATTCCCGATGCAATAATCATCAAACACAATATGGCTTACAGTAGTGGAGTCAAACGTGTGTTAGGTAACAGGCCACATCACACTCAGGCTCCAGAGTCTGGCTCACGTAGACTGGACCAAAAAAAGAAAATATCCGTTTTCCTTAGACAAAAAAAAAAAAAAAAAAAAGGCAGATATTTGGAAGATACTGTGGTTCAGTTTGGAGGAGCCTTGTCACTGGGTCAGGAGGTAGCAAAGATATGCAATGGTTAGGTGGTCACACCACCTAACCATTGTCCCTGGCAAAGTAATGGATTTGATCAAAAGGGGTACATTTTCTGTACCGCTTATCCTACACAGCATCGTGGGAGTCTGGAGTCTATCCCAGGGAACTCAGGGCACAAGGCAAGGGACACCCTGAACGAGGTGCCAACCCATTTCAGGGCCTATTCATTCACACACTCTAGACCGGAGGTCTTCAACAGGGGGTCCGCGGAGGTACTGCATGGGGGTCGTGAAAGTTTTGGTACCAGTTTGATATAACACAAATTTCATACAATATATATAATTAGGGGGTCCCCGCTCCATCTCGCAATCAGTTTGGGGTCCTTGGCCTGGAAAACGTTGAAGACCCCTGCTCTAGACAATTTAGTGATGCCAATCAGCCTACAATACATGTCTTTGGACTGGGGGAGGAAACCAGAGTACCCGGAGGAAACCCCTGAAGCATAAGGAGTACAGGTGAGGCGATCCAGCTGGCAACAGACCAATTAATGGCAAATGTACCAATGTACCGGGTGTAGGTGAACTCTCTCGCACGCTCTCTCTCTCTCTCTCTCTCTCTCTCACACACACACACACACACACACACTTCCCCCTCCACTCCCCACACTTTCCCCATCCCTGCACCACGAAAATGAGGGCCAATTCCCCCAAAACCAGTTCCCCGGGCCCAGGGTATCATTGCTCCTCCCTCCTCTCCTTCACCTCCAATATTTCCCCTAACTTCTCCACACACGCACCTACTGAAGCAAAGCCTAGGCAGGTAAGCCTAGCCTACGCTAATCCGGATCCTGGACCGACCGCGGTCCCCCTACCTTCGAGGAGGAATGTACCATGTGTCAGTGTGAAAATATGGGAGTACACATCAGACCTTGGTGGACTCGGGATGTCACCAGACCACCGTTCAACAAAGCCTGATTCAATGCACTGGGAATTGCATGGTTGGTGAAGGTGAGGTGCATGCATCAGGACCTTCAGATATGTCCGCTGTTGCCCATCATTACCAAATTTCGGGGACAAAAGCATAGAGGGGAGGCGGCAGTTAGTCCTCACCTTACCCATCCACTAATTCTGGGGACACATTGAGCAGGTTTTCAGACATTAGTGAGGGAAGTATTTATGGAAGGGTCCTGTGGTAGCGAATCACGAGGTGGAGGGTGGGCAGCATTGGCTGGGGAGGTGTTGCCTGGGCCGTCAAAGTCAGCTCCACATCAAGAAGGCACGGCTGGTGGGAAGGCTGTAACCGCCAACCTACATCGAAATTCCCCTCGGGGACTTCTCTCTGGAGCAGACTCGTGACAAAACCCTCAGGCACACCTTTGACCAAGTGAAAGTAATTGATGGTCAGCGATTTCGGATCAACGTTGCACTCTCCTTCCCCTACTTCGCAATTATTACAAATAAGATATATTGAGTGACACAGGACACTCACACAAAAGAGGAAATGACCCAATTATTGGTCCAGAAGAGCCATCTGGAATTCTGGTGGTTCCAGGTGGCTCACCATAATCCAAAGGCTGGCCATCAAGTGGGTGGTCTTCAAACCTCCGGTACTACCTACTGGGCAAGCCTGATTTGAACAGGCAACTGAGTGCAGAGGCAAGGCTTTTACCACAAAGTGCTGACACTGGAAACTCCTTCCATAAATGTTCAATAAAACACTGCATACCTTACGCTTTCTGTCCTTCAGTCGAACGTGTCTGGCTCCTTCATTCAGAACAGCTTGACAGGCCTTCCAGTCTTTACCTTTCTCATGCAGGTCATGTTGTGGGTATGTCATCTGCGCCAACTCTGTGGAAGAAAAAAAACAACAACATTCACATGATACTGACTAAAACAGCGAGTTCACACATTTGAATCCCAAAACATCTTAACAAACATGTCACACAACGTCCAGATAAATCAGAGAAATTAATTATTTGTCATGTGACTACAATGTTTGCCTAGAGAAATTCATGATAAAAAAAATAAATAAATAAAAACAAAACAAAAAAAACACACCAGTTTTTTTTTTTTTAGGGAGTCAGATTTTAACATTCGGTTCACCAATAAGAGTCGACTCCGGAACAGTGCAGTGCCATTTTGTTTTAAACCAGACAAAGTTTGCAATATTTAACAGTGAAGACAGACTAAGACACGATGTACGAGACACAATCACAGATCATCTAACTGTTTGGACAGACAAAGAAACAAAGGATTTATCCTATTTCATAAACAAAAGGATCAAACTGAACTGAATCAATTCACACGAATGATGAGCTCAGATGTTAAAACAGATTTCCATGGAAACATTTAAAAGAAATTACAGTGCTGGAACAACTACATAGTTTACACGTACAACAAAGAAGAAAGGTTGTTTTTTTTTAAAAAAATTAAAAACAGCACATACACGAGTCGGCTCAGTGAGTCGACGCCTTTCCAAAATGACATGACTAATAGAGACAGTGAGGACCGTTTGGGCAGATAAAGAAAAGACACTATGGTTAATTTAGTTTAGAAAATGTGTAAAGAATGGAGCGGACATGCTGGATGGCTGGAGTTAACGTTATTTGTGGAGATCCCAACAATAAAACACAAATTTCTACGTAAATTATAATTGCATGAATGACCAACCCCCAAACACACTGTACAGCACTAATGATGCAGCAGCAACAACATCACTTTTTATATTTGCTAGTTTTTAATTTCAAGAAATTAAAAAAAAAAAAAAAAACAACTTCAAATGCAGTTAGAAGCCATGTTTAATTACTGATCGCAAAAAATGTTGTTTTGCAATATTTCCTCCCAATAATGTAGGAATGTATAATCAGGATGACATTAAAGCCTGTGTACATGTGAGCGATGGAACGCTCAAGAAACATACCTACGGTTGCGTTGTGTGTTTGAGGATCGGGACTTTTCCGGCGATGATGTAAGATTCCCACACGGTTTGCAGAGATGCCGAGTGTCCGGCGTTGGTGTCTGAGGTAACAACAAATTTTAGGGCGCTTGAACCTTCAGGAGATGGAGGAACTTGGTGATTGTAGGTCTTTTCAGATGATTCGTTGTTTATCTCTGTATCTCTCTGATCTATCTCCACAAGACGGCTCTTAATCTCGAATGGCATAACAGGATTGTGAGCACGGTTGGCTTCCGTGGCTGGTTTTACCTCTGACTGATCCTCCTCAATCACAACGTGTATCTGAGATTGAGTGTGTGTCAGTCTCACCTGCAGAAACTCAAACTTCTCATCCAGCTTCTGAATGGCCTCGTACATGACCTGTAGGAAATATAACGCAGGATAAAAACCAAGAAACATCCAGTGAACAGCATGTCTGGTGTTATTAGAGTTACTGTTACCCCCACAAAGTAGATTATTTTTCTCTAACAGCACGTCCTTAAGTGTTTTATTTACAGCAACAAAATATGTTTGTGTTACCTGACAGTAGGTGAGGATTTCTCCCAGAGTTCTTAAAGGATTGAGGCCAAAGATCTCTGCAGACATCTCACTTTTACCCTTCAGACAGAACGAGAAATCTGACTTTCTAGCAATTCATGCACAAGGAGTTAATTGATTATTATCATGTTCAGGTAAGTAAAAGAACGCGATATAGTAATAAATAATTAGCAGAATTCTAGCTCTTTGTACTTTAACACAAAAATTCAGACCTTTTCGAAAATTGGTCTATAAACAACATAAAACTGAAACTAAACGGACTATAAATGAAGATGAGTTTACAGTGGAGTCATTAGGGGAGCTGCAGTCTCTGTGTTTGTCGCCCCCTGCTGGACTGGAGTCAAAACTACACGCCCTTATTTTGAGTTTAGTCTCCCAGGCATCTTTTATTGTCATGTTCATGTAAGTGACAGAACGCGATAAATATTGTGTAATAAATATCAAGCATATATGTTATGCTAGCTGTAGATGACTGCACTATTAAACCATGTTCGGTTTTTATGCATTCTCTGACATAAAATAAAATTAAATAACTACAATTTCTAATTTAATATCTTAAAAATAAAATAGAATATAAATACATTATAGATATTAAATAATTCACAACATCAATCATTTGATCTAGTAACTTTATAAATAAAACTGAAACTAAACGGACTATACAAGAAGATGAGTTTACAGTGGAGTCATTAGGGGAGCTGCAGTCTCTGTGTTTGTCGCCCCCTGCTGGACTGGAGTCAAAACTACACGCCCTTATTTTGAGTTTAGTCTCCCAGGCATCTGTAGGGGACACACACACACACACACGCACACAAAACAAGAGAAAAAGACACACACTTTACAGTCCAGACAGCTCTGA
>JAFFST010045962.1:0-14712 GCA_022414735.1 Noturus placidus | reverse complement strand
TTTAATCGACGTATTGTGAAAGAAAAAGTGTAGAAAAAATATGTATTCATTAACATACTTCTAGATATTTTCTTAAAAATTAAACTAATAGAGTATATAGTGGAGGATATTACTGAGAGGATATACCACAGGAAAAACCCAAAGATTAGGTGTTATGATTAATTGGTAAATAGTTAGACCATTTTATAGAAAGTTTGTCTCTAACTGCAGTGAGAGATATTACACCTGTTCCTCTCTATTCTACTCTTCTGGATTTCTTCTGAGGTCAAGAAAGCTAAAGAGCTTCAAGTTCTTCCAGACTCATCTGTCTGATCTTCATCACGATGGTCTTCAGAGAGTAGTAGTAACCTTTCCAGGTCTGCCATGTGATCCCTGTGTACGGTGTTCCCACATTCCCGTACTTGTACAGGCCGTTGGGATTGGCATAGTGGCACGAATTGTAGTACCAATAATAGTACGAGTAACTATAATACCAGAATCCTCCATTGTTAGTGTCAGCACAGTGTCCTGTAGGGTCTTTGTCGAAGGTTGCAAAATTCATCCCATTCACATAGGACAAAGAATCACCTGGAACAAACAAAGCACAGGACAGTGTGTAGGACTTTGTTTGGATAGTCCCTATGATGAATCAAACCAGTCACGTGACTGTCACCAACCAACCAGCGGATTAACTAGATTTTCCGAGCTCCACGTTCAGATGATTAAGTCCTCTGCATTTAGTTCATGACTCTGAGGTTATATATATTGTTTTCTACGCGTGTCCACAGCTTAATAGACATGAGATACTAAATTGTGGTCATGAAACCGTAATGTTTGCGCAGGATAGAGGCACATTTATCACACTTTAAATTCACTGTATAGATTGGTGTATTAATAAAATAAAGTCAGTATTTGTGTTAATTCGATGCGCTCTGCTGTAAAGAATTCATGTCCATGGTGTGAAGGATAATCTGACCGAGCGCTCATCTGCTGCGTTTACAGAGAAACTCTACTTTCATTCATCATTTTACCTTCTGAATAGCGTGGATGTCTGTAGTTACTGAAGATCTATGTCTGAGGTCTGAATACTGATGTGTGTCATTTCAGTATTAGTAGTAATGTACTGATTGGCTCACCTGCTCCTCCATTGATGTATTCACCGATGTGCAGCATGTAATTTCTGGACTCTGGGTCGATGTAGAACTGGGTGTACTGGGAGTAGGCTTTGCCTCTCTCAAAATCCTCCATTTCCACTCTCAGCTTGTACTTCTCCCTGTTGGTCATCAGGAAAATGTTCTCCAGACCTGGAATTATAATTAAACAGTAATTCCAAATCATGAGCTGGGAATATAAAGAGATAATAATTCAGATAAACACAGGTGGTGCGGGAATATTTCACATTTCACCGTTTCTGCAATGAGGAACAATACTCCTCTGTCTGTCAGACATCATTTAGAAATCTTTGTGTTTGTTTGTATTTGAGTAACAGTCTGCACATAGTAAAAATATTAATAAAAATATAACCGGATGTGCTGTATAAAGTGCTATTTTATAAGCTGCAGAATACTGAATATATAAAGAATGAAGTTTGCAGTGATGAATTTGGTCATTAATAGGATATTCATGCACAATAATAGGATATAGTGGCAATATACTAGACTTCTATTAGATTTATTTCAACGCTCACCATCTTCTCATTATATCAACACATTTGCTTTATTTATTTATTGATTCATTCATTTATATATTTTAAGATAAAGGATTGCCCTTTTGGACACAGTAGGAAAAAATTCTGCTGTATTTATTTGAGCAAAATCTGGCAACATCAGAGGCTTGGAAGTGATCAAGTTTCATTGATAAAATTAGTGTTGCTACAATTACAAAATGCTGCAGTATTCTCTCACCTAGCCAGTATTCACCACTGGCATCTCCAAATCCATTCTTATACTGCTCCCATGGCCGGTAGAAACTCAGATTGCCGTCGAATCTCCTCTGAATCACCTGGATGGTGGATTATTCAGCATGGTGTACAGGTGGAAACAAAACATTGAGAAAAATGACTACATTTCAGAAACCCTGAAGCAGACGAGCTGTTACCTCACATTTATTTACCATTACAGTGTTCTCAAACAGCTTTAAACAGATTCATGTTCTCACTCACAGTCCATTTCCCATCATCATGGCCTCCGGTTTCCAGGCAACCCATATCACAGTACACCTTCACGGGTTTATTAGGACCTGCTGGGTAAATGGTGTACACTCCACTGGGAACAGTGGCGTTCTTTACTGAGCTTATCTTCAGGTTGTAAACATCGTCACAGTCCATGGGCAGGGACGTGTTAACTAGAACAGCCGAGTGGACCAGCGAGGACAACGCTACCACCAGCAGCAGCATCATGACGTGATTCTGTAATAATAATAACAATAACAATAACAATAACAATAACAACAACAACAACAACAACAACAATAATAATAATAATACTAATAATAATAATAATAGTAATAATAATAATAATAATAATAATAATAGTAATAATAATAATAATAATAATAATAATAATAATAATAATAATAGTGATCTATATTTAGATAGCACATTTTAAGGATTTTTAAATTAGACATGTAATAAAACAATCGTAATAATCATAAAGCTATAAATCTTTGTACAGGTAACAAAGTTTTTTTTCTCAAAGAGCAGATTAGAAAAATGAGAATAAATGACAAAAGCTCACCATCCTGTATGTGAAGATTCTTTCTAAAATTAAAAAAATAAAATAAATAAATAAATCAAAGGCAAATAGTTTTCAGTTCTCAATCATATTTCAGCATTCTGGAGAATTTTTAAATTTATTTGTTTTCAGTGAGTTTAAATTTGTTTTATTTTAATAACTAATTATTTATAATATTAAATCATAATAATATCCTAATATTTAATCTTCACAAGTGAATAAAATGAATTGTTTCTGTATTTACAATTACAGTTATACGCATAACTGTTAAAAGTGAATTAACTATTCATTATATTTATATTAACAGTAATAACTTGCATGATTACGACGCTCACCTGTGCGAAGTCTCGTGTACAGACGTTACGTTGTTGACACATCGTCGACACCTGCGTCTCTTTTATATCGCTCTGTTACCATCTTGGCAAAAATCCAAAGTTGTTCCTGTCAGAGGGTGAATTATCTGCTTCATCTCAAGGTTTCTTCCTCATAGCATCTCAGGGAGTTTTCCTTGCCACTGTACCTGAATACATGCTGGAACAACAATTCAGCCGTCATAAAGCCAATAAAATGACAAAAGCTGACATTTGGGATAAATCAATTAAAATCTATATACTGAATTGATATATTTCTGTAAAACTGCTGTTGGACAGTGTCCACTGTTAGAGCAGTATAGAAATAAAAATGAACTGAACTGGAGGAAGGCTGAGGTTTGACAACACTTTTGTTAGCATCACCATTAATATGGATTATTCCATCAAAATGGACCCCAGTGTATTCACGTAGTGGTTCTCTTCTTCAATGCTTTGACACAGAGTTTATGGTCTAACAACACAAATAGAACAGCGTATTTCTACAGCCACATTACAATAGCACCACTACACTTTTACTGCATTCTTGTCACACCATGCATTGTGCATTGTTTTCTTTTTGCTTTGAATCAGAAAGTTCTCAAGTCAAGACATGTTCACAGTAACATAATCACAGCAAGCGTGATTAAAGGATTACTTCAATCTGGAAAAGAAAAGGATTAAAGACAAATGTGGAATAAACAAAACAGGAATAAATGTATCACCAGAATGAGAACATTAGAAATCCTATAGTTAATAGACGTGCATATGCAGTGGCCTACAACACGAATACTTTCTACATACAAACTGTCTCTGACTCTAAATTCTTCTATTTCTATTTGATTAATATAGAGTTTTTAACACTGGACATTAGTGTTAGCCTATTTAACTGGCCACTGGTTTAATTCAAACATCAATAACTGAAAAACAAATCAATCTATAATTAATGTGTACTTTGTGGGGAATATTCAATAATAATTAGGCTCTATGGCTACAATAAATAAAGGGATGACAGGGAGGATAGAGAGCGTGCTGACCATCTGTCTCACTGTGTGGAACAGGAACTGCACAGCCTCTGACCCAAGACCCTACAGCGGATTGTGAGGAGATCAGAAAAGATCATCAGGGTTTTTAAACAGAGTAGTATTGTATCGAAACAATAGGTCATAGCAACAACATACACCCCATTAATAGTAAGGTGATAGTGTGTGAAAACAAACCTGAAAGAACAGGTTCAAGGCCGGGAAATGCATTCATTTAACAAATAGCCTTTCACACTTCATGTGGTTACAAAACAAATAATACAAACCAAAAATAAATCCACAAACATAATCAACAACAATAGCAACAAACAAATTGACACTGTATCATTGAAAAATATCAGATCAAAAGAAAAGAAGACAGTGCAAAGTGTAAACAAGGAAAAACAAACAAATTTACAATAGCTACAAATTAAAGCTGATATGCACAGCAGAGGCGAGGCCCATAAGTAAACCAGCCCAGAAAAATGCTCATAAGCAAAACCGCCAAGCCAAACAGCAGCGGCATCACATGTAGCACCTTCGACTAGGGATTTGTCATTGAGAATATTTGGATACTCAACTCCCCATGCTTACCTTATCACAGTAAGAAGCAACAAAAATGGATACACAAATTTAGGATTAGAGAAGAAATATGTTTAACAATATGCAATAATAAAAAAATATCTCATCCATAATTAAGAAGTGATAAAATATCCAAATTGTCCAGGACAACTTGGCGATGAGATGAGCACTTTTCGGTTACCAAAAGTGGGAATGCCAGTAAGGGTCTTACTCTGTGATGGAACACGTCCCTGAGAAACAGGAACCTGAGAAGCTGGCCACTGACTTACAGGAAAAGTCTCCAGTACCATCATCAGCAGATCAACATCCTCTGATGATACTTCTACTGATGGTACCTCTTTCCTCAGAACATGGGGGTGTGTCAAGGCTGGTAACGGACAATCCTTCTGTGTCCAGGTCTCCAAGGCTGATCAATGAACGCACCTAAGCTTGCCCATGTCATCCACTGGTGCAAGCACCTTTCTTAGGTGCCTTTATGACCTGATACACTACTGAGCTCCACAGGTCTTGAATTTTATGATGTCCTTTAGCACTATACTCATGTAAATAAACTAACTAGCCCTCATCCAGTGGTGCATCACAGACCTGGGGATCTTGTTGGGCCTTACAGCGACCAACAGTAGCTTTCAGTCATTCCTGTGTCCCCTCAAAAGCTACCTGTAACCTTGCCTGATGTTCCCTCACTCACTCGTGCACACTACCAACCCCCACCTTCTGGACTTGCCCCAAACGGAAGTCCACCAGAAATTGTGGCTCCTGCTTGAACATTAGAAAATATGGAGATACACCTTTTGCCTGATGACGGGTGGTATTTTAGCAGAACAACACTTGTGAAAGGACATAAGGCCCAATCAGCCTTTCTGGACACAGGTAGGGCACACAGAAGGTTATGCAGTGTCCTATTAAAACGCTTACACTGTCCATTACCCACTGAATGGTAAAGGGTAGTGTGAGACTTTTCAACATTATTCAGGGCACAAAGTTGCAGTACCAGGGAGTACTCAAAGTTATGGCCCTACTCTGAATGGATATGACCAGGAACACAGAACTTATAAAACCATTCAACCACCAAAAATTGGGCCCCTGTTTCCGCCTGTTGGTCCTGTGTAGGCACTGCCAAGGTGTACTTGGTGAAGACATCAATCATTCTCCGAGTCGGCTACAACACTGTGAAGTTTAGTGGCAATATATTTTGTTTGGCTGAGAGGCCAAGAAATGGCCCATGAAGCTACTAGGAAAAGGCTGCATATTCTTGGCAGCCTGGCACCGGTCACACTCTTGACACCATTGTGCCACATCGGATGTCAGGCCCGGCCAATAACAATGCTGCCACACCAACTCAGTTGTGCGTTCCGCTCCTTGGTACCCATGCTCATGTTGTAACTGCGTTAAAACCTCACCCTGCAATAGTGATGGCAGCACCAGCTGATGTCTCTCTTTACCCCACCAGAGAGCAAAACACTCACAATGTACAGTGATACTCCATCCTGTTCAGACAAACGGCCCCATTTGTGTAACAAATTCACAACAGCCTGGGGCACCTTCTGATGATCCTCTGCACTAGGAGGCACCCGACTTCTCCAAAACATTAGAGCCTCACCAATAACAGGATCCTCTTCCTGCAAGGCCTGTATACCCACGACCAAACAGTGTAGTGCAGTAATTACTGCTTGAGAAACCACCCCTGAATTCCCAGCCTGCCTTATGCTGGCAGGGAGCACGGTGCTGGGCAGTAACTCTTCTAACTCACCCTAGGTTGTAGGACCCTGCCAAGAGAAAGCATCCACATTATGGTTGTTTCTTTCTGAGAAATACCACAGCTCAAAATCAAATCCGGCCAATTGTGCAGCCCACTGCTGCTCTATGGCCCTGAGACTGGTGGTAGTCAGGTGGCTCAAGGGGTTGTTATCAGTGAAGATGACACACCTCTTTCCAAGCAGGTATTCGCTGAACTTCTCAGTCATGACCCACTTGAGCACCAAGACTTCCAGCTTCATAGAGCTGTAGTTTGATATATTGTGCTCAGTGGACCTAAGACTATGGCTAGCATAGGCTATAAACTGCACCTTTCCCGCAGTTCATGAGACAGAACTGCTCCCAATCGCCCATGGCTAGCATCTACCTGCAAGAAAAAAGGGACTGGAGAAGTCAGCATAAGCCAATGCAGGGGCAGAGGTGAATCTATTCTTCAACCGCTCAAATCTCTCCTGACACTGCTCCGTCCATGATGCACCAAATATTCGTTCTACCAGAGCTTGGGCTTACGACTGGCAAACTCAGCCACCAGCCGGTACATAGGGGATGCCAACTTTCAAATCCTTCTACAAACCATCTATAGTATCTGGCAAACCCCAGGTATGACCAGAGTTCTGCCACCCTCATAGAACACGGCCATCACTTATCTGCTTCTATCTTTCTCGGAGCTGTATTCACTCAGAAATTACATGTCCCAAAAACAACTTCTAACTGATGTTGGGTCATGGAAAAGGAAAACACCACTATGTTGTCCAGGTACAAAAGCAATGACTCACACTGCTGATCCTCAAACAACCTTTCCATTAACCGCTGGAAGGTGCTTGGGTCATTGCAGAGCCGAACGGCATACGATTCCATTCAAAAGGCTATATGGGATGCAAAAAACAGTCTTGGGCTTATCCCCCTCCGTGACTGGAAACTGTTTTTAACCACTGGCAAGGTCCATGGTGGAAAACCTACAGGCCCCTAAGAGTGTATCCAATGTTCCCTCTGTATGCAACAGAGGGAAAGCGTCTTTCCGAGTCTTTACATTCAGGTGGCGATAGTCTATGCACATACACATTGTGCCATTCTTCTTTTTGGACAGCACAAAGGGGTAAAAACAACTTTCTGTGACCATGGACACAATGGAGCCAGTATCAACCCCCCCCCCCCATTAGATGCGGCAGGGGACCTGAAAAACCTAAGAACCTAAAGTCATTGAGCCATGGTCTTTCCCTACCGAACTGTGACTCTGCACTTCAGCGGGACCTAGTTTTCCATTGGTTGCAGAAAACTCTGCCCAGCCCTCAACATAGGAGGTGCCTCATGACAAGCTAGGGAAGGAGGAGTGAGAACAATGACAGAGTAATACCTCAGTATGGGATGACCGATTAACACTCTGAGGAAACCGCATACATGCAACATTTTGAGTGAGTTTGTCTAGCAGTTGCTGCTAAGATTTTAACATCTCCCGCAGCTCCCTTAACTCTGACTGAGAATGCTCTTGCACCCCATACTGGATGCCATAAGCCATTGGAACTGACTGACTCTGGCCCCTCTCACCCCCTGGCATTTACTCCTGCTCCCACCTGCAGTATCTCTCAAAAATGAGTACATCCCTTACATTTGTGTAAATATTTGAAATCTTTTCATGTGAAAACACTGATGAAATGATACTTTGCTACAATGTAAAGTAGTGAGTGTAGAGCTTGTGTAACAGTGTAAATTTGCTGTCCCCTCAAAATAACTCAACACACAGACAATAAATGTCTAAACCGCTGGCAAAAAAAGTGAGTACACCCCTAAGTAAAAATGTCTAAATTGGACCTAGTGTCAATATTTTGTGTGGACGACATTATTTTCCAGCACTGTCTTAACCCTCTTGGGCATGGAGTTCACCAGAGCTTCACAGGTGGCCCCTGGAGTCCTCTTCCACTCTTCCATTACAACAATTTACAACAATTTACCAGACATTTTCCTTATGAAATATTTTTTTTTACCTGAGTCTACAAATTAAAAAAAAAAGTTTTTATTATTTTTTATTTTTTTTTAAATATTTTTTAATATAGAAACTTTTTTCTTTTTGAAGGCATCTTTGCAATACAAAATAGTAACAAAATACATTCAACTGGAAATTAAAATTGTATTTAAAGACACCAGCAGTGCTTGTTGGGCAACTTTATACTTCTATATGGTTTGGGTCCTCCGTGCTTCTCACTTCCTGGCTGCTTCTCTGCCCGTGCATGTCTCCACTACCGGTATGTAACAGATTACTTTGCCATCCATATCTAGGCAGCGGGTGATTCAGACTGGCGTCGCGCATATTAATGGGGGTATCGGAATGCAGCAGGCACAGATCGCACACCTCACCGAGATGATTAATAGCAAGAGTACTTCCAGGATGCAGACCGTATTTTCCCTCACCGCTGGCATTGTTCCCCCCTTGCTCCCCCCAGGAAATGCCACCTCCGCATCAGCGACACCGGAGCGCTATGCGGGAGAGCCGGAGCGATGTAAGGGCTTCATGCTCCAGTGTAGACTATTTTTTGAAAACCATTCGGAAATGCCGGGTGGTGCGCAAGCTCACGCACTTCACGGAATTGCTCACCGTACGTGCCCTGGAGTGGGCTATGGCAGAGTGGGAATGAGGAGGAGGGGCAAGACCTGCATTAGCGGATCTCTTCTCCCGATTCCAGCATGCTTTTGATAATTCCCCAGATGACTGGGAGACTGGTAGGGAGCTCCTCATGCTAAAGCAGGGCTCACGTGATGTGGTTGACTATGCACTGGAGGTCTGCACCATCGCTGCAAGAAGCGGGCGGAACAAGCCGGCCCTGAAGACCGCGTTTCGCCAGGGACTCAACCCTAAGCTGGTTCAAGAATTGGCGTGCCGAGGTGAGCAGTCAACCCTCGACGACTTCATCAACCTGGCAGTACGACTGGACCAGCTACGCCGCACGAAACACCCCGTTCAGTGGACCTCTTTACCACCTGGGCCAGCTCCTATTGAAGAATTGATGCAGCTTGGCCATGTTCGGATCAGCCCGGAAGAGAGAAAGAGGCGACGCAGGGAGCTATAATGTTTCTACTGTGGTGAGAGCACACATGAGGTGCGCCAGTGTCCCCCATCGGGGGTTCAGGCCCAATGCGAGGTGTACAGCTAATCAACCTCAGTGCTCCCAGGTGTGTCCCGGGTGTGTTCCAGGTATGTCCAATCCAAGTAAAAAGTTTTCATGTTTTTGTTTTACCTGTGGTGATTAGATATTCAGGCCAGTCTTTTGTTCTTACAGCACTCATTGACTCTGGAGAGGTCAAAAATTTCATAGATGAGTGGATGGCACAGACTCTTGGCCTCCCTTTACCACCCACGCACCAACCTTGAGCAGTTCATTCCATCGATGGGTCCCCAATTGGAGGTGGAGTCACATCACTAGTCAGCGCACTTCACCACCAAACCATAGTCCTTTATGTAACAGTTTCCACCAGGCATCCCATCATTCTCGGTTTCCCTTGGCTCAAACGTTATGACCCCCAGTTATCATGGGCGACCAAACAGATTACCAAGTGGTCCCCCCATTGTCTCCAACACTGCCTAATGGGCCCTCCGGTTCCAGTGGCCACCACTACAGTGGAGAATCCTCTAGCACATGTTCCTGTCACTTTCCCACCAGAATATCATGACCTCATCAAGGTGTTCAACCAAGAAAGGGCAAGCAGACTACCACGACACAGGCCCTACAACTGCAGCATTGACTTCATCCCCGGGGCCAGTCCACCTAGAGGCCAAATATATCTGCTTTTCCAAGCGGAACAGTGTGCCATGAAGGAATACATTCAGGAGGCTCTTCAGCAGGGGTACATTTGGCCATCCGTGTCTCCTGCATCCACTGGGTTATTTTTTGTAGAAAAGAAAGGGGGGGGGGGCTTCGGCCATGCATCGATTATCGGGGTCTCAACCAGGTAACAATGAAGTACCGTTATCCCCTGTCGTTAGTGCCCACCGCCCTGGAACAGTTGAGGTCCACGACCTGGTTCACGAAACTGGACTAACGCAACGCATATAACTTAATTCGCATAAGGGAGGGAGACAAATGGAAGACGGCCTTTAGCACCACATCCGGGCACTACGAGTACTTGGTCATGCCATATGGGCTTGCAAACGCCCCCTGAGTATTCCAGAACCTCATCAACGATGTCCTGCGGGACATGCTGGGACAATGTGTTGATGACCTACATAGATGACATCCTCATTTACTCGACGTCCTTTGAGGAACATGTTAAGCAGGTCCAACAAGCATTATGTCACCTGTTACAGTATCAGCTGAGAAGTGCAAGTTCCACCGTAGCACCATCTCTTTTGGGATATATCATTAGTTCAAGGGGGGTCGCCATGGACAAAGACAAGGTACAAGTGTGGTGGAGTGGCCTACTCCCCGGACCATCAAGGAACTGCAACGTTTCCTTGGCTTTACAAACTTCTATCGGAGATTCATGTGAGACTTCAGCAAAGTAGCATGTCCCCTAACATCCCTCCTGTGGGGGAAAACCACGGCGACTCCTTTGGAACCCCAACGCCCAGGAGTCTCTGAAGAAGCTTAAGCAGGCATTCACTACGGCCCCCATTCTCCGATCCCACCAGACCTTTGTCCTGGAAGTGGACACATCTGAAGCGGGGGTGGGGGCCATTCTGTCTCAGAGGTTTGGGGACCACCCCAAGCTACAACTGGTGGCTTTCTTCTCACAAAAGCTGTCATCCGCTGAACAGAATTATGATGTAGGGAACTGAGAGCTTCTGGCCATCAAACTGGCCCTAGAGGAGTGGAGGCATTGGCTGGAAGGTGCCGATCACCCATTCCTGATTTATACTGACCATAAGAACCTAGAGTACCTGAGGACTGCCAAGTGACTCACGCCCCGCCACGTATGCTGGTCTTTGTTCTTCTCCGGGGTCCAGTTCACCCTGTCATACAGACCGAGGACAAAGAACATGAAGGCTGATGCCCTGTCCCGAATCCATGCTCCTGAAGGTAGGGCGGGTCAGGAAGAATATATCTTGCCCTCCTCTTGTATGGTTGGTGCCATAGAGTGGGCTATGGATCAAGACCTAGCTCGTCTCCCTAGATCCCAAGTCCCGACAGCCTGTCCTCCGAGGAAACGATTTGTGCCAGAACGTTATCGCCTAGAACTGTTCACCTGGGCACACACGAACCTAGCAACAGGGCATCCAGGAGCTCGTCAAAGTACCAGATGTTGGCCACAAAATATTGGAGGCCCCAAATGCTCAGAGAGGTCCGGCGCTTTGTGTCATCTTGTTCCACCTGCGCTCAATCAAAGGTATCACGTGCCCTACCTGCCAGAAAATTGGTACCTCTCCCCATACCTGTATGCCCGTTGTCACACGTAGCACTGGACTTCATAACGGACCTGCCAGAATCACAAGGCAACACTATAATACTGGTGGTTGTGGACCGGTTTTCAAAATCCCTATGCCGAATTCCTCTTCCAGTGCTTTCATTTGCCTTTGCCACAGTCGAATTACTGTTCCACCATGTATTTAGATACTTCAGGATCTCGGAGGAGATTGTGAGTGACAGGGGCACACAATTCACATCTCGGGTTTGGGCCAGTTCCATAGAAAAGATGGGGGTGACCATCAATCTTACGTACGGTTATCATCCCCAGGCCAATGGTCAGGCCGATCGGGCCAATCAGGAGGTCATACGATTCCTCCGAACCTGGTGCGCAAACAACGTTTGAATATGCTCAGAACTCTTTGTGTCTTAGGTTATCAGCCACTTTTGTTTCCCTGGAATGCTTCCCCCACTACCTCATTTGCAGTAGATGAGTTGTTTCGCCGAAGTGAACAGGTCTGGGAAGACGCCCATTAGCACTTGCTACAGGCTGCCTGCACCGCCAAACAAAAGTCAGACAGGCACCGTGGGAGTCCTCTCAACTATCAACCGGGAGACAGGGTATGGCTTTTCACCAGAGTCCTAAAGTCACCACTCCTGAGCGGTAAATTGAGACCCAAATATATCGGCCCCTTCCGCATCCTGAGGCAGATTAATGAGGTCACGTATAGTTTGGACCTGCCCAAACACAGCCGCATTGCCCCATCGTTCCATGACTCTCTCCTTAAGCCAGTGAAACCAGGTCCCCCGGCCACAGCGGCCCCGGAGAATTCCCCACTGGAACCGCAAGGAATTGAGGGCTGTCCAGCGTACCGCGTTCATGAGATCTTGGACTCCAGACATATGAGGGGTGGACTCGAGTATCTGGTGGACCGGGCAGTGTATGGTCCAGATGAGCAGTGTTGTGTCCCATCTCAGGACATTCTGGACACAAACTTGCGAAGTGACTTCCATGCTGCTCACCCAAATAGACTGGAACACTCGGGAATAGCGAGACCTCAGAGGGAATTAGCTCCCGGAGTGAGCCCTTTGGGGGGAGGGCTCTGTTACGCCACGGCGAACTCGTGGTCGCAGAGGCGACGAGAACTATATTTCCCAGCCATGCCTGTGCTCGAGTTCACCGGATTACTGAGTGCGTACACTTGTGTGACATCCAAGGTTATATAAGCCCTTGTTAGTGACAGCACGGCGAGAAGTAAATGCTCTGTATCTCAAACACAGTCGTTGTACCAAGCACTTGATTATGTTTTGGACTTTCCTGGCTTACGGATTTATCTTCAAAGTCTCGATTCACGATTCTCTGGATTATCCCCTTGTTATTGTTACGGACTCCTTCGTGCTTCTCGCTTCCTGGCTCCTTCTCGGCCTGCAGTTGTCTCCACTACCGGTACGTAACAGTTTGTTGTATTGCATTTATTACATTATTATAACAAAATAATCTACCGAGGCCCAAATCATAGAAAATGCTGCTTTGTTAAAAATGAATTAAAGGGTTCTTTTGTAGAGCCTCCTAAAGTGATGTTACTTTAAACCCACTCAGTAAAGCAAACCCTGCATGTTAAGGATTTTCCCAGACGGACGAAGTGAAGACATGTTAAAGGTTCTTAAGTTTATTTATAATGTTTGATTTATATTCATGCTGTAAGGACAGATACAGGATTAATTGTATTTATATGTTGTGACAAACACAAACCTGTGCAACAACAAATGTCTTAATCTGATGTAAGAACATTCATGACGTTTTGTAAATGGTGCATGACTTCTTTTGCACTTTTGTATTTTTTTATTTTTAGATCCTCTCTCAGGTGGATTACCAGAATCAGGTGTCAGGGAGTCTGACAGCATTTTTTAAACGTCTTCAGTTTCTTTTCAGTGTTGTTGTTGTGTCCATGGTGCTGTCCATCATTCTCAATCACACTTCAGACATTTATTTTACTGTTTCATTATTAAAACAATTAAGCAGGAAGCAAAGCTTGCAATATAAAATTATATTAATATAAACAATATAAATCTTTATTTTTGATCTGTATTTTTTGAATTGTTGTTTATAAATCCTCACGCATGAGGAGGTTTGTACGTTTTGTCCCACAAACCCACTATCTTGTTGATCTAAATCTTACAGGACCAGTTCATCTAGCTGCGTGCTTGTCAGTGTACTGAAGAATGTTGATATTTTTTGTTGAATCCTTCTTGTATGACGATTGATGTTATCAAATTGTTCTTTAGAAAAAGTCAAAACTTACTGCTCAGTTTAAAATGTAGATATGAATATATATTCATTTAAAAACATTTTAATATATAATATATAATAAAATATAATATATATATATGTATCTAAAATTAATAAAAGGAAAAAGGAAAAAAAGTAAAGTGCACTAAACAGTAATAAACCGTAATAAACAGTAATAATCTAAACAAAGTCAGTATTTGGTGTGACAACCCTTTGCTTTTTTAAAGAACAATTAATAATAACGTTAATAAGAGTATAAAATAATGTGTGGAAATATAAAATGAGATATTACAGTGTGATGATATGTTTTCATTCTTCAGACGTTCACTTTGAATACCAGGAGCTTCTGAGACTTTCAGTGGTTCAGGTCTATTTCACGCTTAAGTAATGAGCCAATAAACTTTTATTCATCACATGATAAGTATGTAATCCATACATCTGGGTGTTATCTGCATTTCCATGGCAGCAAATGTTAGGTTTCTGGGTAATAATCAGGTAATAAGGACGCAGAATTGAGGCTGGGAGCAGCACAACACTCTTCATAAACACCTTAAAGTCTTTTTTCAGAATCTGAAGTTAAATAAAATGTATTAATAGCTGTTATGGGGGTTCGAAATCGGGTTCGAACGGAGTGGGACGTGAAGTTGGAGGCTCCTGCTGATATCGCTTAAA
>JAFFST010045961.1:83703-87011 GCA_022414735.1 Noturus placidus | reverse complement strand
TTTTTTTTTTGCTTTCTTCATCTTTAATTCTCCGTGAGCAATCTGATCTGCACGTAACCGGACCATCGCCGCTGATTCCATTAGTCTGACGCCCTTCCTCCTGCTTTTCAATTGCTTTTTTCTTCTTCTCCTGAAGGAAATGTCATTATTTTTTAAAATTCCTTCTTTAAATTCAGTCCAGTTTTGTTTTGTGCTGCTTCACTGTTTTTTTTTCCTCTTCCTGTGTGTTTGTGGATTTGCAGTGTGTGTTGTCAGGTTATATTCACTTTTGTAAAGGCATTGTATGGAATAAAAGCATTGGCCCCCTCACGACTTATTTCATTTCCTACACTCTTAGTGTTCTTTATATGTTAAGGGTACAAGCTTCCTGAAGAGGTTCTACTTGTGAACTTTCTGTTTGACATAGAGTTCTAAACAGAACAACACAGGGACAAATGGAAGAATGCTTTAATGATTTTTTTTCGTATTCCTTATTCCCCATTTGTATTCCCTCCTCCATTTTCTCCACAATTTTGGCCTTGGCCAATTCCCACCCACCAGTCAGCTCTCCACCTATCATACGACAGCTACCAGGATGAAGGCTAACACATGCGTTCTCTGAAACACATAACGCAGACCAACTGGCTGCTCCTCAGACCAACACTAAGAGAAAAGTCCTATCTACCCTCTTCCATATACGTGCAACTCACCAGGCACCTATAATTGGCCGGTGTTGCTGTGATTGACAGGGGAGAGAAGACATGCCCCTCACACCCAGAGAGTAAGGACAATTATGCTGTCTTGACTTACATTTATTCATTTAGCAGGCGCTTTTATCCAAAGCGACTTACAAGTGCACACTCATACACCAATGGTAGCAGAGCTTCCATCCATCAGGGGCAACTTAGGGTTCAGTGTCTTGCCCAAGGACACTTCGGCATGGGATCACCCGGGCCGGGATTCAAACCACCAACCCTACGATTAGTGGATTAGTGGACAACCCGCTCTACCGATTGAGCCACAGCCGCCCAGTGTCTTCCAGCCACAAATTGCTGTGGCATCATCAGGATTCTAAATCTTCTCTCTGTTGCCCAATTTGGATTTTTACACACCTTCGTCGACTTCGAATCACTCCCAAACAACAGGAAGATGGACAAACCAGGAACAGGTTTTAAAATCAGTTCCTCCATGATTTTGTGATCGCAGAAATGAATGCAAAATCAAGTCGACTCTGCAATATTCAGAGGAGCTTGCAATTTTTCAAAATTACCACAGATTTTCCACAGATTTGGGCCAAAACGCATCAGATGACGTCATCATAACGCACATTCAGCAAAATCCTTCTTCTATTCATGTGCGAACACGAGTACAGCTAAAAGGTCTCATTTACCAACAAACGTCACTGTGGAAGATTTTCCTGCAATTGGGATTTTGCCTATTCAATAGTTTTCCACAAAAAAACCTGCAAGATGTACAGCAAATTAAAAGAAAAAAAAAACATTTTCACCCAGTTAACTGGCATGAACCAATTGTCTTGGGGACACACATGCTAAATCAATGCAGCAAATTTAATATAATGTTTCTTTTTTTTTTTTTTAAATATGTATTATTTCCAAGTGTTGCTCAGGTTGATATCTTATAAACAAATCTGTCCGGCATTTATTTATTTTTTTAACCCTTGTGCGTCCTTATGGACATTTTTGTCTTTTTTTCTTTATTTTTTTTAGCAATTTGTCTGTATTAATGCAAACAGCATAAATTTAGCAAAAGGTGTGTATTTTTATTAGAATTTAAATGTTTCACCCTAATTTACTTTCATAACTCTATTTAAAACTAGGTAGATAAAATAGTTACACTCAGGACCTTAAGGAAAAAAATGTCCCCACTGAAACCCATTCAAACTGCAATATTTATTCCCTGTGAGGTTTAAGCATAAAATCATTCCTTCTGTATTAATAGGCTTTTATTTTGTTTCAAAACATTTAATTTCTGACATGTGTAGTATTTTCTGAGGTTTTGTATGGATGTGGGTGTGTTTGTGCGAATAACATAGTTATGGTTTGTATATGTGTACTGAAAATTTTATGTGTGAACAGTTTGAAAGTAAGAAATGATATTGTACTGGATATCAGAAATCCCACCCCATCTATACGAGTCAAAGAAGGTTACTGAGCTTAGAAGATTTTTGCTTAGAAGATGTAAAGAAACTGGTGTCTAAAGGGTTAAAATTCTGAAAATTAATGAATGTTTGGCCATTATGATCAGAACTGATGCTGGTAAAAAAAAATCTATATCAGTGAAAGTGGAAAAAAAATAAAATAAATACTGTAAATATATATATATATATATATATATATATATATATATATATATATATATATATATATATATAATGTGTGTGTGTGTGTAATGTATATGACAGTTTTTTGACATGGACATTTTTGTCCATTGCGAACCTGAGTAATGGGTTTTAGTAAAAAAATCTGACACTGCATAAAAAATATGAATGGATCAAAATTAAGGTTGTTGTTAATCATTGACATATCGAAGACTAAAATAATCAAAGAAAAGAAATTCTGCTTAGCATTTAGTATATGGAAAATAATTACTATTTTAATTTTTTTACATAAAAAAAAACATTATGTGGCAAACCAGCATGTAAAGGAGTACAATTCTGAAAATTAATGAATATTTGGTAATTATTATTAGAACTGATGCTGGTATAAATGAAAAAATATGTCCTCAGTGACAGTGCAAAAAAATATTAATATATAATAATTCTCATCCTCGCTGGACAAACGGCGAGGATGACACGCGCTATAAAACATCTCTGAAACGGAGCAGCGTGTTATAGCACGAACTTCCATATGGACTGGAGATGAAATTACGATGTTGGTGTTCAGATGAAAATGTTTGTGTTTTTTGTTTGTTTGTTTGTTTTTAACGTTTTCAGAATGTTTTTGGTGGCGTGATGTCACATGGGCTATACAGGAAGTAGGTGAGGTAATGGACCCATCCGAATTCAGAATGAGTTAACATACCTCCTTAAATATTAGACAGTGAAGATTATTTCACATCAGAAGCGCTAACAACACACACTGACACACACTGACTCTGGCAGACATTGTGTATAGGACAAAACACTCATGCTGTCCTGCAGTTGTAGGAAAATAATCAACAATGGGGCATGTCTCTAGGTGTTTTAGTTGTCTTGCTGCGCAGCAACTTTTAGAGGATTATGAATTTTAATTATTAATTTATTAAAGAATGATGCTTTTTACCAGGGGCGTCAACTTCAGTAGGGACACTAGGGACATGTCCCTACCAAT
>JAFFST010045961.1:66203-78703 GCA_022414735.1 Noturus placidus | reverse complement strand
AGTTTTTTCTTCACTCTGCCTTTCTGTCATTGTCTTTCTCTTTTTATATCGTGAGCTGCCGAAAATGCCTTCCCTCACTTTCTCTCTCTTTCTCTCCCACTCTTTCTTTCTGTCATTCATCCTTTATCTGCTTCATCCCCCTTTCTCATCCTCATTGGCTTTAGATCTTCTGTCCTATATAGCTGGTGGAAATTGTAGATATTGTGACCTGGTGGAATTAAACTCACCTCCTGCTCTCTCTCTCTCTCTCTCTCTCTCTCTCTCTCTCTTTCTCTCTCTCTCTTCTTTCCTCTCCCTTGTCCGGTTCCTCTCCATCTCTCTCATGTTACTATTCCCTTCCAAACATAATTGATCAGCTGAGATGGGTTTGGTGTTTAAAAGTCTTTGTACTGGAACTTCAGTGCTAATGGTGCTAATGAGTATTGGAAGCTTATAGCCCCCAGTTTAGCATCATCGCACAGTTGTGTCTCCTCAATTGGCTTTGTGGAGAAGTTTAGCGTCTCAGACAGACTCAGGGATGCGATGTCTGATGCTGTATGACACAGAGTTATCTGTGTAACATGGTAGGGGCGTGGCCTAAAGTCAGAAGGCAGGACTTTACATGAAAATTATTCCGATCAGATCTGATATTTTTATACAAATCTTCATGTAAAGATGTTACTGAGACAAAGTGAGTGTATGATGATTTTGCTAAACTGGTGGCTAAAAGGTTACATGATTTGGTAGCTACATTAGCATCATAGCTGCAGGGCAGAACTAAATAAATTTTAGATACCAAACAGGAGCAGGTACGTTTCAAATAATGTTGCAATTATTATTTCTGCAGGTTTTTTTTTGTGTGTGTAAAACAAACACACACACACACACACACACACACACACACACACACACACACACACACACGCTCTCTCTCTCTCACTCTCTCTCTCTCTCTCTCTCTCACTCTCTCTAGTCTCTTGTTGCTCATCCTTATGTAACTGTGGGAGATTCGGCTCCTGCACCACAGAGCAATAAAAAACTGCTGGTTGTTGTTTTAATGCAATAACACACAGCGGGAGGCGCATTAACACTGAACACCAGCCAAACACTGCAGAGGCATGAGAGAGGGATTTAAAAGAGGCGGAACAGAGAAAGAGAAGGTAGAAAGAAGTAATTTATGCATAGGTAGAGGGATAAAAAGAGGAGGGAGGTTTGAATAAAGTGGTTAAGACAGAAAGAGAGATAGAGAGATAGAATGTGGAAAAGAGGACAGGATAGAAGGTGGAAAGAAAATAAAGAAGGGATGGAGTGATAGCAAGTGGTGCATTGAATGGAGTGATAAAGAGATTAATGCAATGGAAGGGCAGATATAGACTACGGACAGGAAGAGAGGATGGTGGGATAAAGATAAAAGTGGGAAGGAGAATAGATGCAAGCACAGAGATTAAAGAAAAGGACAGGATGGAGGGACAGAAGAGAGGATTGCGACAAAGGGCTTAAAGTGATTCAAACATGAGAGGAGGACAGGGTGGAGGGATAGAGAGATGGAGGAAGGTGGGAAGAACATTATGGAGGCATGGAGTGATAGAAGAGGGGGAAAGACTGGATGGAGGTATAAGAAAGATGAGAGAGGATGGAGGTTAAAGAGATTGAGCAGGGTAAAATGAACAGATGAGAGGATGGAGGGAATGAGAGATAAAGAGATTGAAACAATGAGAGGAGAACAGGAGTAAGAAAGAATATTGAGGCAAAGGAGATAGATAGAGTATGAGAGAAACTGAGAGAACAAGAGGGGATGGAGGGATAGATAGCGGACAAAATAAGAGGATAACAATATGAAAGGTGAAAAGAAGAACATTAGGGAAAGATAGAAAATGGCAGAGAATGACAGGATGGAGAGATAGAAAAGAGGAAAGAAGTGGGATAAAGGAGTGAGGCGGTAGACTACAGAGAGGACAGGATAGAGGAATATAAATTAGAAAATTGGATGAAGAGATAAAAAGCTGGGAGGAGTGTTGGATGGAGGGGAAACTGGTGGAAGAAAAGAAGGTATAATCCTTTTCATTCATCCATCACTCCATTATTCCCTTTACTTTTCCTTTATCCCTCCATCCTGTCATCTCTTCTCCCTGTTCTAGCTCTCTTCTCCTTTTTCTGTCTCTCTATCCCTCCATCCTGTCCACCTCCTTTCTATTTATCTCCCTTTCCCTCTGTCCATCAAACCCTGCTCTCCCTTTGATACCTCTCAATTATTCTATCCATTCCTCATCTTTACTTTCCCTCTTTCTCTGCATCCCTTCATACTTTACTCCTCCATATCGTCCTCTCCTGTTTTTATGTCTTTTTTTATTCTGTGCTGTACACCCCTTTTCCCCGTCTCTCCTAATGACCATTCTTTTATATAGATTCTTTTCGTTCTCTGTATCCGTCCATCCCATCATCCTTTCCTCTTTGCTATATATCTCCTCTATCCTTCCGTGCCCAGCTGTGACCCCCTCCCCCACTTCAGCACATCCCTCGTTCCTGCGCTGACTGCTCTCTCTCTCTCTCTGTACATCCCGTCCTCTGTTTTTTTCCCCCTTTGAGTCCCTCCATCTTGTCCTCCTCCACTCTTCCGTTCCTAGCTGAGCCTCTCCATCGTTCATGCATCTTTCATTGGGTCATCAGCAGGGAGGAGAGCTCGTCCTCATCAATGATTCAGCGCACGGAGAAACCGTGGAAAACCGCTGACTCAGGATCGGCTCTTACCGACAAAAAGACACGTGTCTCGGTTCACACGGGTGCAGTCCAACAGCCCCGCCTACATCACTCTCCGTCCTGATTGGCCAGAATGTTTTGATTAATATTCTATAACGGAAGCTCTGATGGTAGCACAGCTGCACATCGCAGGTTTATATTAATGCACTTGTTCTAATACGTTATCGTTTCTATAGTAACAGCGCTTTCACAATCGCATAAACAGAGTAAAAATGTGTCTAATTGTTGCTATCATTACTGTAAGGAGATGTTTATTTAACATCTATGGAAGGAGTCTCCAGTGTCAGTGCTTTATAATAATCAGAGGTAAAGCTGCAACTTGTTTGTTTTCCAACTTCTTCTTGACTAACTGTTGTTCTTAGAGAATGTAGCTATAAATGGATAAAAAGTCTAACGTGTCAGTCTTTATTTAATAAACACTGTAATCGTTGGACTCCGGTTTCCTCCCCCAGTCGGAAGACATGCATGTTAGGCTGATTGGCGTGTCTAAAGTGTCCATAGTGTATGAATGAATGTGTGTGTGAGTGTGTATGTGATTGTGCCCTGCGATGGACTGGCACCCTGTCCAGGGTGTACCCCGCCTTGTGCCCGATGCCTCCTGGGATAGGCTCCAGGTTCCCCGTGACCCTGAAAAGGAGTAAGCGGTTGAAGATGGATGGATGGATGGATGTAATCGTTGGAAAGTGGTGCAACACTTCAGGATGTGCTGTTTAAGGAAAGCGATAAGCTTCATCACATCACCCTGTCATTGATTATTTTCCTACAACCACACAACAACGTGATGGTATATTCCTTATGTGATGCAGTATGTGGAACAGAAGTTAAATATACTGGTCCTTCATGTTTTTGTAAAGAAATCGTGAATTGTTTTTATTGATAATGTGGAGAGACTGAGTGTAAGTTGATGCTGAAACAAAGCATCAGCATTTCTTTTTTACAGCTCATCCCGGACCATCGAGTGACATCCTGTCCTCTCTTTTTTTTTTTCTTTTAATCCCGTAGCCAGTTACATAACCACCTTTAGAAACCAAAGCCAGGCACATGCTCTGTTCACTCATTATTGCTCCCTCCATCTTCTGCTCTTTCGCACGGCTGAACCAGCACCACTCAGAGAGTTTAATGAACAGCCAGAGAGAGAGAGAGAGTGAGAGAGAGAGAGAGAGAGAGATGAAAAGCTCTGAGCTCACTCTCTGCTCCACTTTCACATCTGGACTCCACAAAACACCAGATTTTACTTTGTTAGCTGCTGTGAAGTGTTATAGATTTGTGTGTGTGTATGTTTTGGGTTTGTTTGATGTCTTGCTGTCCTTCTTGGACATTTTGTTTTTTGTGTGTTTAAAATAATAATGAGATAAACCCCAGGAGAAACCCTCAGGCTTCCACATGACACACTGCAGTACTATACGATTTCAGATTCTTTCAGAAACCATTCAATAGCCTCTGACTGATATGTGACCAACTTTGCTCCGAATATTCCTCCATTATATGTCCCTTTCTTTAGTATAATCTATTTATGATTGTTGCACTGATTCATTTCAGTCGTTGCCTTTGAAAAGCGCATCGTCTCATTTCACACCTTTGTAATATTATTACGTTCTGTGCTTCCTGACCCTCAGAACCCGATCACACAGGACAGGAAGTCAGTGAGAGCAGGAGTATTTCACTGCAATCACCTTGAGCAGTGTGTGGATGGAAGGTTTTCCGTCTTCACCGCCTACGTTCTACTGAAATTCTGCTTTAAAATTTATTTATTTTTAATAAAAATAGATTGTATAAGCAGCAGAGATACTGAGAGGGAATATGAGATGATCATCTCTTGGTAAACTGAGAGAGGGGTTTAAAGAGATGTGTTGAATTCACACTAATCATATATATATATATATACACACACACACACATACACACACAATGTACAGTATCTCACAAAAGTGAGTACACCCCTAAGTGAAAATGTCCATTTGGTAATGATGAATCTGCATTTCCTTTCCTGTTTTTTAGTTTTTGGAAAGTTAACATAAACGTGCTATAGCAACGTAGCTAACTTCACAAATAACTAGATCTAGTTTCTGCTAGGATAACTACACAACATGACTGGAAAGAGTAATTTCCATGTGACCTGAAACCAAAGTGTCCAAATGCTCCGCCCACTGATTGGCCAGTAGATACATGTGAATGAAAGGAAAATGTGTGTATATCTTCTGCTCCTGAATTCTGGATTCTGACTGGTCAGAAGGTATTGATTCATTTTCTGGAACAGCAGCTCTATCAGTAGCACCAGTTTATATTAATGCACTTCTTCTAATACTTTATCGTTTCTATAGCAACAGCTCATTCACAACTCCGTACTCCATACACACATAGAACCCGGAAATCTTTTCTGTTCTTTCTGTCTTTCTTTTTATTCTCCCCGTCCATCCCTTCAGCTGTCAGTCTATCACTACTCTCTTTCTTTCTTTCTTTCCTTCCTTTCTTGCATTCCCTTTCTCTTTCATTCTAATTCTTCCTCGTTCTTTCCACCCTTTCTCTTTCTCTCTCTCCCACCACCTCACCTTCTCTTTCTGTTACTCTTTCCCCATCTGTCTGTCCTCTTGCTCTTTCTTTCTTTCCATACACCTAGGCCTATATTTCAGTAGAATTTCTCTTTCCTTTTCTTTTCATCGCACTCCTCATTTGTCTTCCCTTTCTGTGTCCCACATTTTTTTAGTGCCATCAGTTTCTCTCTCTCTCTCTCTCTCTCTCTCTCTCTCGCTCTCTCTCTCTCTCTCACACACACACACACAACCGATTTCCCTGAATTCCTTTCCTTTAGTATTCGTTCACTTTTTCTCTCCATTTCTCTATCATCTGTCCCTTTGTTCAACCCTTTATCTCACCCTCTCACCCTCTCACTTTTTCTTGTTATGTGAATGTTTCACAACATTCAATGTAGCTATAAATGGATAAAAAGTATGATGTGTGCTTCTGTAATAATTAAATAAATATTACAACTGTTGTGTGCTCATAATTTTTCTGTAACAGCCTGACATGAGTGTTTTAGTCCTTATATATTAGACAGAAAGAACTTTACGCAGATCTTTTCAGTTGGTAAAATCTGATTTTGTTGGCAGCAGGAGGATCATAAGGAAGTGTCGGAGCAGTAAAGAGGAAATAATACATGAGGAAGTGAGGAAGAAAGCAGCGGTTTAGAGCTGTTTAGTGGCTCTTTATTGGTTTGGAACACAGCCATGGGCAGATTGAGCCGAGGCGATGCTGAAATCGGCGATAAACAAGCGCACTTCAGCTGGTTAACAGTTACACGGGTCGTGATGAGACACAGTGAGTAAACACTCCTCCCCCAACACATCAATTCACTCTCTAAAGGTCATAATGAATAGTTCATGCTCTCCCAATGGAGAGGGAATAAAATACTCGCAACACTGTTCCCATAACAAAAATATATGTATATTCCCTCTTTCTCTCTCTCAGTGCAAGCGTGTGAAGTATTTGTGCTGTATATCTGCTTTTAAAGATAATAATAGTAATAATAATAATAATAATGATTATTATTTTTATTATTGTTAATATTATTTTTATTATTATTTTATTATTGTTGTTGTTATAAACTAAGCATGGATTTCTTGTCTATTTTTTATTTTCATTTTAGTTGAGTCTATTTTTAGGTTATGTATAGCCCTAGGTAGTCTAATAGGTTGACTAATTTTACTTTTGCTGAAAGAGACTTAAATTCAGAATATTCCCACAACGCAATGCTTCTCTTCATGCCAGCAACATTTTCCACTCTGAACTAGAACATAGAACTTCTCATGTCTATGTTTTAGTTTTGTTATAGACAGACAGACAGACAGACAGATAGACAGACGGATGGACGGAAGGATGGATGACTTTATTAATCCCTGGCAGGGAAATCTAGGAAAAGGATTTAGGTTTTGAGGTATTATTTTTAAATGAGCACATTTGTGTAGTCAATTTAAAAAGTCTGAAAAAAACATTGTTTAAGTTTGATGACACTTCTATCAGAATAACTTATTTGACATGGAAAAGAGAGAAATCTAAAACATTCGTGGAAAAAGGTCAGTTTTAAAGAAGTAGTTCTGATGCAGCTGAAGTAATCCCTTGATAATAAAATGAAAATGTCTCTCAGGATTGTTACTGTACTGAATTTTTCTCACTCTGACCTTGATTGAGATTTAATTCCCTCACTAGGAAATAAAGGCTAAGAATAGTGTGTGTGTAATACTCATCCCCTTCCCACTAATCTCTCCCCCTCCATGCTCTTTCTATCTTTCCAGCTTTTCCTTTATATATCCTTTATGGAGCGATTTGGGATTCACAATTGTCTTCCGGATACAGTCGAGACCGGCTACGAACATCCCAACTCAATTTTCAGCACCTCTACCCATTTCACTTCCAGTGTTAAGTTCTGGCTTGTGCTAGTCTTCCACAAGCTCCCCACAATGCTTTGCAGGAACTGATGGAACGCAGTCAGGTCTGTGGGCCTCCAGATTTACTCAGTCTGCGAGTTTGTGTTGGCTACTCCAGTACTTTCACTTTGATGTTATTAAGCTACTTTGTTACAAGGTTTGTACCTAATCCTCCTTCCTCATAATGCCATTTTTCCAGCTATACCCCTTCACAACATGATGCTGCCACCACCATGCTTCACAGTTGGGATGGTGTTGTTCGGATTTAAAGCCTCACCATTTCTCCTAGATACGTAGAGCTGATCATTGTCTAACAGATCAGATTTTCATCTGCTCAGAGAACTCTCTTCCAATAGGCTGCTGATCACCTGCACACTTCAGTCTGACTTTTTTTCATGCCGGTCTTAGTGAAGGAGCTTCTTCCATGCAGGACAGTCTTTCATGCCATGTAGATGTAAGACTCGGTTAATGGTGGATGTACATACTTTTCTATTTATTGCCTGAAATGTCTTCACTAGTTCCTTTATTGTTGTATTTGATGTTTGACCAACATTTGTTCATCCTTGAGAGTTAATTTGCGCTATTTTTCAAAAATATTTGCATTCTGTTGTTTGTACAGATGCTTGTGGTAGCTTCAGTTGTTTATAAATTGCTCCAAGGAGGGACCGGACTATAACTGAACCATACACGGTATCTAAATGTAGTCCCTTTTACAGCACAGCTGCACGCCCAATGAATTAACTCTTAATTATGACAATTGGCCATATATATTGGCTATATAGTATATAATATCCACTCTGTCGTATGTAGTGCACTACATGTGCATTAGGACGCCATTTGGGATCATCTTGACCCACCTTTTTTAAATAACTACATAGGAACCAGGAACATCTTTCTATCACAATTTTATTACAAAAATTAGATCTCTCAGTGGTGCCATGCTTTTAGCGTATAACAATACAGTAGAAAAACCCGACCCAAACCATAGGAGAGAGGGAGAAAAAAATAAGCAAACTGTGGACGCAGCTTTTGTTCGCTCATGCTGTGGCTATGCATTAACATTCCTATTACAGAGTACGAACACCTGCCAAAAAATAATCACACATACACACACACACCATAATCTGTGTAACATGTTTAAACCTGCAATCTGTAAAGGTAACACGACAATTAAAGCGAATTTAAAAAATAAATAAAGGAATAAATAAAAAGTATGTGCGCTGCTGAATCGGTGCTCCAGCCCAAAGGCACTCAGGCTCGTAAGCGTGTTCGTGTTGGCAAAATCGAACGACAACCTCAAGAGAAACATCCGAAGAGACTCGATATAATAAATAAAACATTTATCCTATAACATCTACATAAACATTAAATGATCTGATTCATTTTACATTATACATTTATCCAGACACATTCAACGCCCAGGTCGATTCAACATACAAATGGCTTTCTGACAGTTCTGGGATTCGAACGTGCAACCGTCTAATCAACTACTAAGCCTCGATGTACAGCTGAGGCCGAAATCCAATCCAAGCGCAGAGCTGACGAGTCGAGAACCCAAGCAGTGCCAGTGCAGGGATTTGAACCCACAACCTTCTGTAGTCACAGTGCAAAATCCAGAGACACCATTAAAGAGTAGAACTCGATCTTGAGGTAAAATACCGTCCAATAAAACCAGTCTTTCCATCTTCGGAGCGATTTTTTTCCCCTTTCTAAAAATTTTTCCCCAGCGATGTCAATCTTCAAGACACATCTTTCCAGCTTCCATTCCGAGACAAAGCGAGAAAAAAGCTTTAAAAAAGAAAAAAAAAAAAGCTACGTGCGATTTGAGAAGAAGAATACAAAAACAAAAATATCCCAGTCCAAAAAAGCAAAACTAGTGTTGCGGCTTTCAAAAACGTACGACAGGAAAAAGTTTTCAAGACTGAGAAGATTTTTTTTCTTTCTGTTTCGAACACAGATATGTAAGAATTCATAGAAATCTGTGCTCATGTTCAGTTCATTGTGTACCGTTGTTTTTTTAAACTTTTTTTTTAAACCAACGTCAAAATAAAGACAAGTAAGGACAGAAGCTTTAGAAATATCGCATCTCGGCTCGGCGCTGTTTTTCATTATCGTGACTTTTAAAAATTCTCGTTTCTCCGTGGCAGTTTCAGTTGAGCTGACGGCATGGCTCAAAAGTCCACTTGGTGGCGCCGCCAAACACGTCGATGTTCGATTCCGACCAGGACAGAACGTTGCCGGATTGCGCTCTGCTGCTGCAGGTTGCCAGGTTGTAGATCTCGCTTGACGACAGCTTCTTGTCCCACATGTTGAAATTCGCCAGCTCACCTACAAACGCCTGCGTAGCGTCAAATCCGCCTCCCAGCGTGTCCTAGCACAACGAACAGAAATAAAACAAAATCAAAGGTCTGGGAGTTCCACATTTAAATAACACAGAAGGCAAACACTGCTGTCGAGTGGATATTATTATTTCTAGTATAATTAAGGTGTGAAAGTAACATTTATTTCCAGTTGAAACCAGCTCAGAGGGTAATCATCACAAATTCCATATCTGGCAATGCAAAGCCTTTTATTAAAAAAAAAGAAGAAAAAAAAAAGACTTTATTGTATTTATTTAATAGTTTTGTGTATTTATTTAAAGTATTCTAGCTTTATTTCAGTAATTCATCAAAAAGTTTTAAATTTATGATGATACTGAGGATAAAATAATGGCTGCCACACCCTAAACTCTGTTGTTAGGCAACTAGAAAATCATGAATACTAATGACTCATAATGGCTGGCAATAAAACAAGCTAGCTTGCAGTCATTACAGACAATCTGAAGACGTAATGAAAGCAGAAATGAAACAGAATTGTCAGAAATAGCAACATTTCTCTCAGATGTGTTGGGAATGTACTAGGAAGTACTCTATCAGACTGAAAATGCACTTAAATTACACCTAGCATTGACCACTAACTCAACTTTAATGGGTTTCACTGCTGATGAGCTGCAGCATCGGTTTAGATATGGTTTAAATAGTGGAGATATTTTCTCATAATTCTTGATGTTTTAAGTTCTAGCGTTATTTGTTTTAAATATAGACGCTTGTAAAGAGTTAATCTATTTTAGTTACATATTTCTAGTCAGTTACTGTAGCTGCAGGAACCTTTTTCTTCTGAATTATTTCTTTTTATATGTTTTTGTTACCTACATGATAAAAATAATACAAACACAAATTTTGTCAGGCTGCTTTGTTTGATTAATCTTCAACAAATGAATGAATAAATTGAAGCTTCTCAGAAGAAAAGACACTCGCTTGTCCACCAGACCACATCATTTACATTACATTTACATTTATTCATTTAGCAGACGCTTTTATCCAAAGCGACTTACAAGTGCACACTCATACACCAATGGTAGCAGAGCTGCCATGCAAGGCGCTAGCTTGCCCTCGGGGGCAACTTAGGGTTCAGTGTCTTGCCCAAGGACACTTCGGCATGGGATCACCCGGGCCGGGATTCGAACCGCCAACCCCACGATTAGTGGATTAGTGGACAACCCGCTCTACCGACTGAGCCACAGCCGCATCACAACTGTGAGATATTCTTAAAATATTCTTGTGATCTATCAGAGCTCCTGTCATTTGGGATTCCGCTCTAACCAATTCCCAAAACTGGTCCTTTTTCTGGGTGACATGAATGTCCTCATTTTTTTTTATATGTGTAAAAATGACAGGCTGTGAAATAGAAATCCCTGAGCAAACTTGAAATTTCCCTAGCGTCTAGTTTTAAGAACATTTGTAGAACACGCTGCCAGTATTTAATGAGGTGTGTTAAAGACTTGAAACTGGAAAATCCTAAATGGTTCCATACTCCCTAATAAGTGCACTACATAGAAGACATGGCTTCTGTAATGACTTCCATGCCCTACTTTGTTCACTAAATGCCCAATAACGAAAACTTCAGCCTCCTGTTCCATATATAGGACATAAAAGAATAGCTTCTACACTCTGGCTGCGTCCGAAGTCACATAGTACTAATTCGATACAGTACCTACTGCACGGCCGTTGAAACAGTACGTACTAATCAGTATGTGTGTAGTATGTAGTCCACCAGATTAAAGCAACCGCACTAACGGCAAAATGTACATCAGGAAAGTGAACTGAATTAGTAATGTAATGTGGCGGGGTTAACAGGCTGAGGTAAAACTATTGCCGTTAGCTCGGCCGGTTAAGGCATGATGGAGATTACAAAAAAGACTTCAAACACTGTTTTCTTATTTAAACCTTCAACAAGTTTAATCTGTTATTGTTAAACAAGTCCTGTTTAACCAAGATTTAATGCTTAAAAAGAGCCGACATGCTGTCTTCCGCCATATTCTTTCTGAGTGGGAAGCAGAAATCTCACCAGAAGCAGTACGCCGTCTGGGTATTTCTCGCCTACTGCAGGGCGGCTGTGGCTCAGTCAGTAGAACAGGTTGTCCACTAATCGTAGGGTTGGTGGTTCGAATCCCGGCATGGATGACTCCACATGCCGAAGTGTCCTTGGGCAAGACACTGAACCCCAAGTTGCCCCTGATGGCAAGCTAGCACCTTGTGTGTGTGTGTGTGAATGGGTGAATGAGACACAGTGTAAAGCGCTATATAAGTGCGCCATTCACCATTTTAGGTCTGCCGGAGCAACGGGGGTGAGCTGGCATTTAAGCCGGCACGTTTCAAACTATTGGGGCGGTGACCCAGCACTTCAGCCAATAACTGACAGGTCTGACTCGGTTGAAAAACCAATCAGTTCAGCTTGGGGTGGGACAGCTGGGACAGTCTCCTATAAGCAATAAAGGGTTAACCGTGCAATGGTGCTCACTACTTCTTAATAGACGTGTCTTGAGTCAGTAACGTTTCAATATTTTTAGTGACATATGCACATATTCAGTATCCTGAATCGATTACAGGGACGTTCCTCAAATGACATCCTTCAAATAAAGTAAGTAAGGCTTGCTGAGAATTTTTTTTTTAAACAGACAGTGACAAACAGCCTATCACGGAACATGAAGATGTCTTCGAGCTTTGAAACATATTTTAGAATTAATGTTATCTGACTTTGTGAACAAATCCTTTGCCATTATTATCTGCCTGAGGAGTAAAATGCAGAATGATGGGTGTGAGGTCGAAACAAACTACACTGACGTCCATTAAAAGGTGTGCCCTGTTACTGTATTATAATCACACCCTGGCTCCATAGCAATACATATAGTTAGTAGTACGCCATTATTTCTGTAAAGCTGCTTTGATACAATGATCGCTGTAAGAAGCGCTATATAATTATACAAATACAATTGAATTGAATGACAAACCACCCCCCCCCCCC
>JAFFST010045961.1:53286-59966 GCA_022414735.1 Noturus placidus | reverse complement strand
TTGAGGCCTGAAACGTGGCAAAAGGTCGAACAGTTCAAGGGGGCCGAATACTTTCACAAGGCACTGTAGATAGATAGATAAATATATGTCACTTAGATAGCACATTAGTTTTTTCAGTGGGTCAAAGGTTCTGTGTAGAACCTTAGAACAGAGGGCTTCTCTATCAGAAACATTACCAAGTAAACTTTTATAAACTTTTTCTGTTTGCTGAGTCTGAATCAGAGGGGAATTAAAACTTTTGGTTTATTTGCCATTTGTTTTGTTTTGTTTTCTCACTGCACATTGTTAAACAAACTAAAAACCAATAAGAACGGCGTCTGAGTGGCATGTAGAGCAGGGAACAAAATGCACATGTGAAACGCTTTCATTCACTGGTCAGAAACATGGTGATTGGAAAAAAGTTAAACCTTTGCCAGCCTGTTATTTATTTATTTGTTTATTTATTTATTTATTTGCCTCTGCCACTAAGTGGTGTACACATGCATTGTGGTTTCAGTTTGTCTGTCCGTCTGTGAGTCAGTCCGGGATTCTCGTCAGTGCTAGATCTCAAGAACGAGTGGTTAAATGACTGGAATTTTGACTGTAACCCACAGAAACCAACTGAAATGATTTTTGGAACTGATCTCCACATGGTCAAGATCACATCAATGTCAAATATCTGAAATAGCTTTTGTTCAATAGTTTTGTAAGGGTATTCGTTTAGATTTGTTGTGGGTGAGGACATCACATCTCCATTGAGTTCTACTTGTTTCTTTTTGTTTGTCAGTCCAAATCTCCAGAACACACAACATCCAGAGCTCACATCTGCATAAGGTTGTCACCGGCAACCCAAAATGCACAGCGTGTTTGGTTCACTTCCTGTATTCAGGTCAATTCAGGATCGAATCGCTTTCTCGCTGAAATCAAACCACTCTACATCTCGACTGGAACCATATGGAGAACCCATCACTCAGATGCTCTCAAGCCGATTGTTTTGGTCCGCAAGCAGACTACTCTTTTTCTTCTAAGAGTGGAGTCTAAGCCAACCCTTTCATAATGTATTCATCATCATCATCATCATCATCGCCATCATCATTTATAATGATCTCATTTTGAACTTCCCATAATTATAACTTCCTATAATTATAATAGTTGTGCACAATCAGCACTAACACAGACCACAGTGTTGTTTCATTCATCACTCTAATAATCTGTTAGCACTCGCTCTGCTCCCTCACCCTTTATTTATCCAAACTGACCCTCAAGACTCGCTTAATTTGTCTCATTATCGATCGGAAGTGTTTGAATCAGCGACTTGCCGTGACCGTGGATTCTGTGGAAGAATTGGTTAATGGACCGGATCTTAATTGTGGCTCTTGGATATTTTCTAGAATCAGCACCTGCACAACGAGCGGCTTCTGGAAATGAAGGTGTACAGCTTTATTACCCGCTAATGACCTCTGGGTTCACCTGGATGCATATCTTTCTACAGAAACTAGCCACTGGATTTGGTTATTATTTTTTCTGCTTGTTTGTTTTTTTGCAATTAAGCGTGTACTCAGGCTGGACTGAATCCTCTCCAGACCAGAGCACATACACCAACGCAGTTTGTCTTCATTTATCGGCCCTTATTTGGATTTCCACAAAAGCACACCAGTGCCATATGCTGTACAAAACACCGTGCTGTTCTCACTTATCCCTTTATTGATTGATTCTTTTCGGCGCTGTGACAGAGACAGAGGTCCCCGCTGTAATATCCGCCTCCTGGCAAAGCAGTGTTTAATAAAAACAGCTTTCTGACCTGGTGTGTAGCTGCAGCACAGCCTTACAGCAGCTTTTCCTCTCAGTAACTGGTTCGCTGCTAAGAGGCGAATAAGAAGCTGAATATCTCCAGAGAGACAAATGAGAAAGCAAGAGAGGTGCATTGTTTGTGAAATAAATCTCTTCTCCTTAAATCACTGTTTCAAATCTTGTTGTTGTTTTTTATCATTATTTTTCAAGTTCAAATATTCATTATTTTCCCACTCATTTCTTTTTGTAAAATAACATCTGTAACATCTTTGCATTTTTTTCCTCACCACATTCTTAGGTTTTTTGTTTGAATTTTCCCCTCTCTTAAGAGTGGCTCTTTTATTCAAAATAAAAATAATATATTTTTTACATACTGCTAACTAAGTGGAGGGAAGGCAGGGTGGCCGGTTTTAAAAAGGCATTATAAAGATTATAAATTATATCAAATAATATATTATATTGATAAATGAATGAATAAACAAACAAATATATAAATAAATAACTATAGGGAGAATTTTTTGCTACCTCTGAATCATCAAATGGAAGAAGAACAAGTACATTTTTACAGTGCAGGTCTTTAGAAGATCATTCATAAACAACGGTCTCCATCTTTCACACACATTTCACAGAACACACCATTCAAAAAGGCCAAATTATGTTATGTGTCAGTTCCCAGCAGCCACTGCATCACAGTCACATGACCACCTGCACTTGAATCACACTGCATTCTTTGTCTTACGGTTGTCTTACTGTGGCGTTGTTCTTGTTGCTGTGTTTAAGTCTCTGGTTTATGTTCAGTTTTGGTATAGTCTTTTGCCTCAAGGTCATTGTGTCTTTCTGTGTTTTGTTTTGTTCTTTATTAATCTTTAGTAATTCTGCACTTGCATCCGTCTCTACCTTGGAATCGTGACAGAATGTAAGACCACAACATGGATGCAGCAGAAGTTTTCAGGGTCCAAGAGGCCCTGTATGAAAAATTCAAGCTGAGGTGGGAAAAGGAGGGAAAATTCTCCTTCATCAAAAACAATAGGGGATTGGCTCGATGTGATGTACTCCTGGGGTATACCGAAGGGGAGCCTTCAAACCAGGCTGGAATCATCTCCCACCCTCCCTCCCCCACTGTGGATCTTGACCAGCATACTGAGTCGACGGAGAATGTCATTCAGCCCCCTGCTCATCTGAGAATGCTGCTCAGTCTCCCTTTTCAGCTGAAGACATTGCTCCGTCGACTCGGCATGCTGGACGAGATCCACAGTGGGGGAGGGAGGGTGGGAGATGGTTCCAGCATGGTTGGAAAAGACTAACCAAGTTCTGTTCATGCCTGAAACCGATGTCACAACTAACTAGGTTCTGCTCACGTCTGAGTCTGCTGACACGGACAACCAAGTTCGGTCTTACTGTTCCACTGAGGACGTCACTCTGGCTTCCTGTTCCCCTGAGCACGTCACTATGCCTTCTCGCCCTGCTGAAGCTGATAACCTTGCTTCCCACGCGTGGGTGCTGTCTAGCGACCCTGGCAAACCTGCCCAAACCTCATGCCTGCCCCTCGGCTCCTTGAGGAGCCTGCTCTATGTTGAACAATGCCTGCCTCAGGCAGACATTTTGCCCAGAGGGTCAGGACCGCCGGGGGAGAGAGAGTATTTTGGTGCTTCTGGAGAAACAGCCCCGGGGGGTTCTGTCATGTAATCAGAGAAGGAACTCTAAACTATAGTTCCCAGCAGCCAGTGCATCACAGTCACATGACTACCTGCACCTGAATCATGTTCAGTTTTGGTATAGTCTTTTGCCTCAAGGTCATTGTGTCTTTCTGTGTTTTGTTTTGTTCTTTATTAATCTTTAGTAATTCTGCACTTGCATCCGTCTCTACCTTGGAATCGTGACATTATGATGAGTAAAACAGGTTTATAATGGACATGTTTTTATTACAGATATATCCAGGTCAGATGTGAGATACTTGAACAATATACTTATTATCTATAAACATTTCATTTTACTAGAAGTTAGAGATGGCACCGATCCGATACCCAGGACCAGTATCGGGCCGATAGTGGTGGTGACTTGATGGTTAACAACTGATTGGAAGTTCGGGGGTTCAAGCCCCAGCACTGCCATGCTGCCAATGTTGGGCCCTTGAGCAAGGCCCTTAACCCTAACTGCTCCAGGGGTGCCGTATCATGATTGACCCTGTACTCTGACCCTAACTTTCTGACATGCAGGGGTATGCGAAGGAAAGAATTTCACTGTGCTGTAATGTATATGTGCTCAATAAGGACTCATTATCATATCATTATTATACCAAGAATGCTCAAGATGCAGAGAAAACAGGATCCTGTAACAAATTTTTTCATTTGTTAGGATTGATTTTTATTATATTTACACATTATACTTTATTATATTTATTAGATTTGAAATGCAAGTAATTTTTGTGTGAAGCAGTTTAACTGTGAAGTGCTTTAGTGACACAAAAAGAACAGAAATCCGAGTAGTTTTGAAAGAAAAGCATATGAGATGGGTATCGCTATCGGCCGACACTCGAGGTCTCGTGCCATCTCTGACTGAAATATAACAATGGTAACAATCAGATCTGAATGTTCGAATAAAATGTTTACAATTTTTTTTTTTATTCTGTAACGATGCTCAAAATAAATGCAACACTAATGACATCACACAGCGTCATTTCAGACATCTTTAAGTTGATTAGCTTTTCTGGATCAGCTTGAAATATAAAGTTTCAATATACTGGAAAGGAAAGACAAATAACACTGATTTAAACATGAAACACACACATATTCACAACTATTACAGTTCCTGTTAAACCCCAGTGACAAACCCATTGTGATGATCAATATTACACCTTGAACACTGTCCTGATCGTCGTGTCTCTGTAATTACTCTCATTTTGTCTCATTAGTTTGTTCCCAGGTGTATCGGTTTGTTTAATGTCTTTTTAAAAGTCCTGCTCCTTGTTTATCCATGCAGGAAGTCCGACATGTGCGTGACTGCAACATGAACTGTTCCACTGGCAGAAATCACCTACATGGTTATCTACAATACTTCCTGGAAGCTCACAGAGTAGGAGTCTGAACTGAAATAAACGAAAAGCAAATTTTTGAATGATAAAATATTTGAGAAATCATTTCACGTATTTCTTTTATACCGCAGCAATTTGCCCACAATTACAAAGGCAGTTTTTATTTATTAAAGAGTGTTACGTGTCCTTGTTTTGATCTATTTAGAGTTCCATCACGTTACAGCAGCTATCAATAGTCGTTTATATATTTTTTTGTGTAATAGAAACACTGTGTGTAAGTACGAGTGCTTTGATGTAAACCTGAGCTACTGTCAGAGCTGTTGTTCTAGAGAATTAATCAACACCTTCTGATCATTCAGGATCCAGAATTCAACAGTGCTGTGGTGTTTTGTATTGTGTTATAGAGAAATCATCTGCTTTATGCATTGGCGCTGTTTCACTTGATGCTAATAAAGCTAATATATGCTAATGTTCTCGACAGAGACTAAACGCTCGAATGTTCCAGATGAATACAAAGTGGTCCAGGGTGTGTGTAAACATTATATAGATTATATAAATGGGATTTTAGAGATCACTGTGTCTGAATCAGACTTCCGGAGGTGCGTGGAAATAACATTACTGAAAAATACATAATTGCCGCAAGCCACGACATTAGCACGTGAAAGCAGGATGTATGCAGAAGGGCTGTTAATTAGGGTGGAGTCATATACAACACTGCAGGGAAGAGGAGGGGGGTCAAACCACAGACTGATGCTGCGGTCACACACCAAGACTGAAATCAGGAAGAAAAAAACACAACAGACACACAATTATAAATAACTATGAGATCTGAAAAATTCTCTTCATTCAGAAAGTTACAATGGTTGTAAACTAATTAACATTATTATTAATATGTTAATATGACTATGATGTTACCCCACCATGGCAATATAATAATAATAATAATAATAATTATAATTAATAATATCCATCCATCCATCCATCCATCCTCTACTGCAGGGGTGTCCAATCTTATCTGGAATGGGCCGGTGTGGGTGCAGGTTTTCATTCCAACCAAGCAGAAGCCACACTTGAGTCTATTGAAAGCCATGATCAACTGATTAAACAGGTGGATTCAGGTGTGGCTCCTGCATAGTTGGAATGAAAACCTGCACCCACACCGGCCCTTTCCGGATAAGATTGCACACCCCTGCTCTACTGCTTACTCCTTTATCAGGGTCACGGGGGAACCTGGAGCCTATCCCAGGGAGCATGGGGCGCAAGGTGGGGTACACCCTGGACAGGGTGCCAGTCCATCACAGGGCACAATCACATACACACTCACACACATTCATACACTACGGACACTTTAGACACGCCAATCAGCCTACCATGCATGTGTTTGGACTGGGGGAGGAAACCGGAGTACCCGGAGGAAACCCCCGCAGCACGGGGAGAACATGCAAACTCCACACACACAGGGCCCTGGCGGTGTGAGGCAAACGTGCTAACCACCAACATGGCAATATTTATTTATTTATTTGTTTATTTATTTATTTCTTTATTTATTTTTGGTCATGTGAGGTTAGTAATTTTTTTTTTCGGAGAAAGGGCAAATAATAAAACTCACGGTTAATGATGTTTAGCAAGTTTTGGTACAGAGAAATATGGAAAATGTTAAGGAATGAACACATTTACACCACAGCAGTGCTGAATTCTGGATTCTGATTGGTCAGAAGGTGTTGATTAATTCTCTAGGACAGCAGTTTTGACAACAGCCCAGGTTTATATGAAAGCGCTTGTTGTGCTCTAATATGCTACCAATTCTATCTGTAGTAATGGCTTACACTGGGATTTGTGCACGTTGTGGAGAAAGAAATGTGTGTATTCGCTGACCTGT
>JAFFST010045961.1:34957-45979 GCA_022414735.1 Noturus placidus | reverse complement strand
TGATTCTTCACAAAAAAATTACAGTTTTATATCTTTATGTTTGAGGCCTGAAACGTGGCAAAAGGTCGAACAGTTCAAGGGGGCCGAATACTTTCGCAAGGCACTGTATGTAAAGCAAGCGATGCAGTGGCGCTTTTGTCCTTTACTCTGTCCAGGTCATCTTCTGTACACTCTGCTTAAACAGATCAGCTCCCAAAGCTTTCATTTCATGCTAACACCATCACTCATCGTCTCGTAGATCTCTAACTAGCCAAGGCGAGTCTCTGTCATTGTCTAAATGTGTTGCATTCTGGGATTTGGCGTCCAGAGTTTGTATCAACTACTTCTGTGCTGGATTTCTCTCACAGGATCGCTCACAGTTCTAAATAACTGAAACTGATGATCATGCGGTGAATTTTCTAGAAGGCTAGAGTCATCTGCTTCCTTTTCTTCTTCTTACTTTCTACTTCCATTCACATATAATAACTACTCAATAATACATCTCACTCTTTCCTGTTAATTTATCGGCTTCTATTCACACGTGATCTCTCCTTTAACACTGTGATTTCCTGTGATCTGCAAACCTGAAAAAGCTCACTGTGTCCTATGAGATCAGGTTGCACCACACAACTAAAAGCCTGAACTGACCTCAGATCCGTTTTCAGTCTCCAGCGCATTACTCAGCGCCTGTGTCGTTCCCCGTTTGGCTCCAAAAAGCCATTTCCATGCTCATGAATCACCGCACCACGAACGAGTGCATTTCATATGGCTCATCTGGCCCGTGGTAATTCTCCACACGCTCCCATGCTGCCGCAGCTTGTATTATTCGGATGATGATAAATCCACCCCAGTTTGACGGGAGGGGACTCTATAAAGACCCATGCAGTGCTGCTCGTGATTTTTGGATGTAAGAATTATTTCTCCACCTGCTACGACGTGCCTGAACATGAAAAACAGACGTCATGCTCTTCTGTCATATTTCTCCTGTGTGTGGAAATTGAACAGTTTATTAGAGCGACTGAAAAAAAAAAGAAAAGTGCACATTGTTCCACACCAGCACCTGGAAATTTTTGGAAAGAGTCCCACATTGTGCTGGACAGGATATTAAACAGATTCTTGATTTGGCATATGATAATTATTGACATTACCTTCTCTTGTGCAATGTGCTTTAACATTAAACGTCAGCATTATTTACTTAATTAACATGCTGTATTATCTGTTTTGTCTGTAAATGCTGCATAATTACACATGATTATTTTGCATGACATTAAAAATTGTTCTGAAATAATCAAACATTTGAATACATAATAAACATTGCACTAACACAGGTCACCAGGGATAAATATTGGCATCCACTCTCCAACGTCGCTTATAACTGTTTCAAATCGATCAGCTATCTGATTATTATAAGTAGTAAACCCGCTCCGTGTCATGCTGTTATAGGAAAATAATCAACCATGTGTTGGTGTAATGAAGCAAAATACCTGTTACCATACTGAATTTTATTATGTTCCAATAAGGGCATGTCCCGGAGTGTTTTATTCCACTTATACCACAGCAATTAGTCAGCGTTATTTTAAAAAAATGGACATGTTATACTTTTTATCCTTTTATAGTTACATCTACTGTTACACCGCTGCCAGCGGATGGTGCTGCGGCAAGGCGGCTAACAAAGACACGTGACTCTTTCTTTTGTTTTGGTTCATGCACTTCCTGATTCAGTACTAGTTCAATTGGAGTATGTCTTTGATTTAACCCCTCAAGAAGCGCTTGCTTCTGCCTCCAGTCCCAGTCCGTAACAGAATATTGCGGCAAACACGCAGAAGCAGCAGGTCAAAATGAGCGCCGGGTTGGGCCAAGCGTTCTGGGAAAATAGCAGACAAATCAACGAAGTGTTGATGCGGATTAATCGCTAACTGATGCAATGAGGGCTGCTGCAGCAAGCCGGTCCATGCACCACATCACCTGCCTCCCAGTTTCCCATGCCACTGCTGCCGGAGAGCTATGCCACGCCACACAGCCAGCCAAGGTACCCGAACTCCTGGGGGTTCCCACTGCAGGGGACTTATAGAATGCCATGCAGCCAGCCAAGCTACCCGAACTCCTGGGGGTTCCCACTGCAGGGGAGTTATACAATGCCAGGCAGCCAGCAGAGCTACTCTAGCCACTTGAGCTTCCCACTGCAGGGGAATTGTAATACACTGCCCAGCCCGGAGCCGAAGGCTGGCCCAGAACTTTTTTTTGGGGGGGGGGGGCACCGGTGACAGCAAGGCTCCAGCCTGAGGCCCATGGCGAGGTCTCAGCAGTCGAGGAGGCCGTCCTGCTGCCCTGCCCAGCCGAGGAAGCTGTCCTGCTGTCCAGTCCTACCAAGGAGGCCGCCCAGCCTTCCAGTGCCAACAGGGGCGACACCCTACATTTCAGTTCCAGAGCCGCCGGGGCGGTGCCCTGCGTTCCAGTTCCAGTGCTGCCGGGGGCGGTGTCCAGCATTCCAGTGCCACCGGGGGTGGTGTCCAGCGTTCCAGTGCCTCCGGGGCCGTTGTCCAGCTTTCCAGCGCTGCCAGGGGTGGCACCCTGACTTTCTTTCCCGCTGGGGGTGGTTCTCTGCAAGTCTGCTGGATGGCCACTTCGTTTTCCCTGGCAGTGAATGCCAGCTTCCACGGCGGTCCAGGACCCCAATAGAGGGTTTTTTTGTGCTCTGGAAGGAACGCCTTTGGAGGGGAAATTCTGTTACGCCACCGCCAGCAGATGGCGCTGCGGCAAGGCGGCTAAAAAAGACACGTGACTCTTTCTTTTGTTTTGGTTCATGCACTTCCTGGTTCAGTACTAGTTCAGTTGGAGTATGTCTTTGATTTAACCCAGGTGTCTGTATTTTACTTTAATTATGTTTTGTTATTTAAACCCCTCACATCTCTGAGCACATTGCACGATATTATAGTTGTTATACATGGTAACGTGAGTAGTAACCTAAGGTCTCCTGAGTTTTCCGTTTATGTTTGAACTGTGTAGCATGCTAGCAGTCGTAGCTAGGAAAAAGTATTAAAGTCTAGTCAGTATAGACCGCGCTCCCTGTGTTTGTTTTGTTTGTTTAATAAAGACTTTGACCTGCGCTTGCTTCTGCATCCAGTCCCAGTCCGTAACATCTACGAAAAAAACAGTTTACTTCCTGTTCTCGTTTACAGTACGTTATAGCAATGATTATATAAACCTGTGATTTGCAGCTGCACTGCTTCTGAATTCTGTTGTGTATGATTCAATATTAAAGAAAAAGTCTATTAATCCAAGACTTAGCATGCTTAATGATGAAGTTTGTAGTTTGTTAATTGAATGGAACAAAAAGTGATCTCTAATATATATATATATATATATATATTTATTACAAGAAAAGTTTAGAAGTGACTTTCTGCTCATTTCAGATGAGAATAATGAGATTGAATAATAAAGTTAATGTTAAAAAAAGTATGACTAATAAACCAAGCTTTTCTTATTTCATATGAACATCCTCTTTAGGGCTTCGTTTCCATCCAACAGTATTTTACACAATGTTGTTGTTTTTTCTTCTTCTCCTTCCATTATCTTGAATTACATCCTGATTCATTTTTCACAAAGAGCGTGGCTGTAATAATCAGACATCCGAGTTAGGAAGCGCTGTAACTTTAGATCGAATCACGTTCTGAGTCAGCTCCGAAACACGAGCGCCACATCATTAACACACAGATTACAGGATCATCCATTCCTTCCTAAATTGTTTGTGTACCTCCATGGATTAGTTTATAACGGCTTCGGTGTATCTTCGGTTTATCGTGAGATTGGATTGGGTGACAGATTACGCTGCTGAAAGGAAAAACAAGCGAATAAAGGCTACGTGGTTTCCTCGAAATGTTTTGAGTTATTCTGCTACATTTAGAAATCAGTACACAATAATTGATTTATTTATTTTAATACCTTTTACATAGTGGTGTTCATCAAGCAGCTGGTGATTAATTCAATCATTTTACACCACATTCACTTTCCAGATCAGCAGCAGCACTGACAGTACCGCATCTGCAAATCGCTCGAATACGTCGTTGTTTCTATAGCAACAACTGATTAAAAAAGGTTTCTGTGAGGAGAGATGTGTTTTTGTAGCATTCATGGAAGGAGTCTTCAGTATCAGAGGTAAAGCTGTAACTCAGGACAGAGTCTGTGCTTCTTTTAGAGAAGCTGGAGAGGGAACGGATTTTAACTCGTTTCGTGGATAAAAAATACGATTGTGTTTGTCATTGTTTGATAAATAATAAATTGTCGTCACTTTAGGGGATTGCTGTTATAGGAAAATAGTCAATCCTGATTGATTGTGGTTACAGTAACTGCTTCACTGATTATTTTCCTATTACAGCGTGACACACAGTGTTTTATTGCGTTCATTCACAAATCGCTTTCTTTTTTTCCTTTTAATAGCTCTCTCTCTCTCACCTTTTCCCTTTCCTTCTCTCTCTCTCTCTCTCCTATCTCTCTCTCTCTCTGTTCTCATGTGGCTTTCCCCGTTGGATTTTGATGCTAGTATATTACGATAATGGACCGTACTTGCTTTTGACCCTGCTCATAAATCACGACTGTAAGTGCAGGAAGAGTCGTAATGAATAGGATGTGTTCTTATATCCGACCTCTTCCCGCGTCCCCGGTGAGACGGCATGCGCCGCTGTGCTGGTAAAGTTTGCGGTTCAGGCTGAAACAGAGACGATCTATGTAAACACGATTGTCTGCTGTTTACAGCATAAATAGCATCACTGGAAAGTGGGTTATTGGAGAAAATTTGATCTGGACATATGGATGCAACTCACCTCTGGATTTTACTGTAAATATAATGTCCATCATTCAGCATTGTTTCAGCTTAATCACAATTCAGAGGGAAAAAAAAAATAATAGTAACATTAATAAATACAAATAGACGACTCTGTACCTGTCAGTCACAGCAAAGGGGTCATGGCTTCTCACTTCTCAAAACTAACACTGTTTATTGTAAATACAATGCTAAATCCTAGTTCACCACAGATCTGTTAAATTCTGGATTGTGATTGGTCAGAATGTGTGATTAAAATTTTCTATAACAGCATCTCTGACAGTAGCGCAGGTTCATATTAATGCTCTAGTATATTTCCTATAGTAACAGTACATCTGTTAATAATAAACACGTAGATACGTGTTCAATTGCAATCTATGTGTTGTTAAGACCTAATATAATATCTCCAAACACACACACACACACACACACACACACGTGCACGCACGCACGTACGAACGCTTCCTAAAATATCCTTTTTCAAACTGAAGAGCTTGTACAATCGTGTACACAAAGCACTGAAGCACAAATACTCGTTCTGAAGGTCAGCGGTGTGTGTTTCTCTTCGCTAAGAGGATGCATAGATTCTCTCAAGGTCAAGGTCAAGGTCACATGGCTTTCCTCATGAGGATCAAGGTCTTAATCAGGACAAATAAGAACTAAATGTAAAAACACAATTCTGTTTTATAATCAAAACTCCAGCTGTATGTGATGACATTCTTAACAAATAAAGCGAAATACTTTTTCTCAGTTTGTCATTGCTTTCAATGTTCTGAGGTATGATAGCTAAGTAAGGTACATCATCAGCGATGATGTGGTGGTTTGATAAAGAGAAGTCACTGTCACCACCCTAAAGTATTATTTTACTATAACAACAGTGTTTTATGTATCATGGCTGACACTGCACTCTGACCCCAACTTCCTGAAATGGGGTATGCGAAGAAAAGAATTTCACTGTGCATATAAATATATGATCAATAAAGACTCATTATCATTTATAGTTACGTTTAATGTTAGTTCAAGTTCTCGCATAAGTTATATGTTATAGACAGTAGTTCTGTCACCAATCTCGCTTTTTCTCTCTCTCAAAAAAAAGGTAGATGTCAGAAAATCTAAAGTTGCAGCTTACCTCTGACTATTACAAAACACTGACACTGGAGACTCCTTCCATAAATTTTACAGAGAACTCCACCATCCAGTTCTCCTTTCCAGAGAACTCCACCATCCAGATCCTGATTTGTGTTGGTACAGAAACATTAATATATCTACTGTATCAATTCATCTATATAGTGTAGTGCAAAAAGTGATAAGTAAATGATTTATTTTAGTTCTTTAATTAAAAAGCTTTTTATTTCCTTTAAAAAATCTGTTTTAATGTCTCAAAGTGTCTCAGTTAACGAGTGCCAGTAATGTGCATGAACGTCTGAACGTCTGAACATCTGAATGGACTCAGTGGCGCAGATGAAATCTAGTTACAGCCACCGAGGAGCCACAGAGTGTTTATCGATTCAGCTGTGTGTGTGTGTGTGTGTGTGTGTGTGTGTGTGTGTGTGTGTGTATGTGTGTGTGTGTGTATGTGTGTGTAATTGCACACAGGAGAAACATATCTGTTTTTCAAGCTGATTAGGATCAATACACACACACACACACACACACACATTATCAGCTCTGCAGGGAGGAGGAGGAGTAGAACACACTGAAATCAAATAACACACGATAATTTTACACTCGCAATACAATTTTAATCTGATAGTATTACAGTAGTATGATACTATTACACACACTCTAACACACACACACACACACACACACACACACACACACACACTCACACACACACACCACTTTCACTGGCATGAAACAGATTGATTAAGATTCACAAACGTGATGTTTATTTTCTAGGATTTCACCTCATGGCATGTTAATACCTCGAAAGGAAGAGTTTATTATTTATGAAGGATGTAAAACGTGGTCCACTCTCTGGCCTTACAGCAGCTGGATGCTTATGGAGCTTCGCTGCTTTTCAGCTCTTTAAGTGAGACACATGCAGTTTATTTACTTCCTGCCGATCGTTGTAGTTCCTTCTGAATGAACTGGACCAAATAAATGTTGATGCATTGATTTGAATCGTAATCGTTCTGACTGATCAATGACTAAATCAATGATTTTGTCACTGCTTTACAACACTTGGGAAATCTATATAGAACTTTTTTTCCCCAGACGAAATGCTATCTGAGGGCTTAATACACCAGTCAGCCATAACATTAAAACCACTGACAGGTGAAGTGAATAACATTGATTATCTCATTACAGTGACACCTGTCACGGGTTGGAATATATTAGGCAGCAAGTGAACAGTCAGTTGATGAGCTAGAAGCAGGAAAAATGGTCAAGCATAAGGATCTGAGTGACTTTGACTAATTGTGATGACAAGACGACTGGGTCAGAGCATCTCCAAAACAGCAGGTCTTGTGGGGTGTTCCTGGTATGCCGTGATTAGTACCTACCAAAACTGGTTTAAGGAAGGACAAATGGTGAAATGGTGACAGGGTCATGAGATCCCAAGGCTCAGTGATGTGCCTGGGGAGCAAAGGCTAACCCATCTGGCCCGATCCCACAGAAGAGCTACTCTAGAACTACTAAATTGTTGAAAGAATTCATGCTGGCTCTGATAGAAAGATGCCAGAACACACAGTGAATCACAGCTTGCTGCAGATGCGGCTGTGTAGCTACAGACTGATGAGAGTGCCCATGCTGACCCCTGTCCACTGCCGAAAGCACCTGCAATGGGCACATGAACATCAGAACTGGACCATGGAGCAATGGAAGAAGGTGGCCTGGTCTGATGAATCAGCTTTTCTTTTACATCATGTGGTTGGCTGGGTGTGAGTCACTTACATGGGGATAAGATGGCAGCAGGATGTACTATGGGAAAAAGGCAAACCGATGGAGGAAGTGTGATGCTCTGGACAAGTGTGATGCTCTGGACATGTGCATGTTACTTTGACACATACCACCTACTTAAATATTGTTGCAGAGCAAGTACACCCCTTCATGGCAACGGTATTCCCTAATGGCAGTGGCCTCGTTCGGCAGGATAATGCGCCCTGCAGCACTCCAAAAATGTCCAGGAATGATTTAAGGAACATAAACAAAGAGTTCAAGGTGTTGACTTGGCCTCCAAATTCCCCAGACAAATTTCTCAGTCCAACCGAGCATCCGTGGGATGTGCTGGACAAATCCATGGACATCCCACCTCACAACTTACAGAACTGAAAGGATCTGCTGCCAAAGTCTACACAACATTAGTCAGGTGGTTTTAATGTTATGGCTGATCAGTGTATACTATTTGCAGATTTGGACATCTGGTTGATAAAAACCCAGACTCTCCAGAACAAAACATCTTTGTGTTTTGTTTTTCCTGAAGAGTACACATTGCTCACAGAGAGCTTAAAGGAAGTAAATAGTGCAGAGAGCAGAGGAAGAAAGAGAAAGTGAGAGGAGAGAGAGGAGAATGATTAAATGGAAGGAAGGAAGAATGTAAGAAATATAGAGATAGAAAGATAAAAAGAGATATTCAATGTAAGAAAACTGATGGGAGATTAAAGATAGATAGATAGATAGATAGATAGACAGACAGACAGACAGACAGACAGACAGACAGATAGATAGATAGATAGATAGATAGATAGATAGATAGATAGATAGATAGATAGATGAGAAAATGGGACAAAAGAAAGAAAGAAAGAAAGAAAGAAAGAAAGAAAGAACAAATTTTACATTATATGTAACTAGTATTACATTATATACTGATCATAGGCTCTGTGTACATCCATACCCTTCTATCCTAGTGGTTTCTGTTTTTTTCAGCCTCATACAGTATGTTTGTATGTGTGTGTAGATGGTGAGATTGATTTTAATACCACTCATAACATACTGACTCATAAAAACTGTCACACACGCCTGTGTTTATACCCAACGTGTGTGTTGCTATAAGCAACAAGGATTTTTTATACAATAATTCTGACTCTAAGATGTTGCTGTATCTCTATTAATCTGAGTCATTTACATGTCTATAAAAAAAAGCATTCTTTTCTCTTCTCTCTCGAGCCTCTTGGATAAACGGGGATCATTAAGTTCAGACGCTTCCTGCTGACGTGATTGATTTTTGCGTACAGAACCTCGGGACCATCGCAGTACAGAGAAAACCCATGGGGGAAATGCAGAAAACTCAAAAAGCTCAAAAATCTGGAAACTGCAGTGATGGAGAGACACATCGTCCATCAGCTCGATATTAATCTCCAAGGCTCAGCCAGAGGGGGCAGGACTTCCTGTAAATAATTCACACCATGTCCTAGAAGAGATATCTGAAAGAAAGAAAGAAAGAAAGAAAGAAAGAAAGAAAGAAAGAAAGAAAGAAAGAAAGAAAGAAAGAAAGAAAGAAAGACAAACAAGAAAAATAGGGTAGAAGAGAGGAGAAAGAAAAAAGACAGATAGAGACAAGAAAGAAGAGAAAGAAGTGTAGAATGATGAAAAGAGGCATTGAAGAGAAGAGGAAGAAAGAAAGCCAACACTGAGAGAAAGAAGAAAAGAAAAGAGAAATGAGAAAGAAAATAAATATGAGAAAGAAATAGGAGATAAAATAAGGAAAAGAAAGATACTCTCGTATCTCAGAGTGAATATTTCATGGATAAAATGAATGAGCTTAAAGTTTCTCTAAGGTTTAGCAGATAAGTGCGTGGTCAGATTATCCTTCAAACCAATGACCTTTATTTCCTTCAAACCTTTATTTCATCTGACAAATCGAAATAGTTAATTAAGTGTGTGAAAAACTGCCTACATCACGTGACCACATTACCATTTCATAACCTCGATTTAGTCTCTCATGGCTTTAATCGATTGTGTGCACAATTAGCATAACAGTCAAAGCATTATATAAAAAATCTAAAGGATTTTTCAACACTCGCAAAATCTGATTCAGATGTCATCATATGAATCTTTTTTATTTTTCAATCATCTCTTGTTTAATGTTACATTTGATGGCATTTTCCTGTTCGCCTCTTTGTCCTGGCGATTTCTTCAAGTGATGACGGACTGCAGCCGACAATTTTCCCAGAGAACTCTTCTCTCTGGAGGAGGCTGCACCAAAGCAGATAGAGATGGCAGACTTTCAGATATAGAATTCGGTACAGAATTACACCAGTATAGCCTGAGGTAGATGGAACTTTGCCAGCTGCCATAAGAAATACATCCTTGGTTGAGCTTTCAAATGTGTGTATGATTACAGTAGAAGCGAATGTATGTGATTTCTTTAGAAGCGAGTGTGTAGGATCTCAGCAGGAGCTTGTTTCACACTTCTGATTCGGCTGGCTCTGAGTGTGCAGCCTCTCTTTACTCTGCAGCTATATACATTGTGACAGATTAGTTTCATAAGAAAATATCTCCTCTACTCCCACTTCTCTAGATTATTTCTCATCAGTCCCTCCAGCAGCTCCTGAAAGTAAATGAAGCCCTGACAACCTTCTCACATTTCTTCCTGAGAAGGTCCCAACCTTCATCAGCTCCTGGACGAGATTGGTTACGATACTTTGTGACCACTGGTAGGAATGCACAGGCTAAGGAGGTTGGATTGGATTGTGCAAGTCGAGAGGAAATTACCGTTCTGCAAGGAGAGGAAGTGAGAATGAGATGCAGAAAAAGAATGCAGTGTTCTAATGAGTTTTGAGAGACCCAGAGATCTCATTCCGGATTAAAGATGGATGTGGCTTGGCTTCGATTGATGGGATTGAAGAATGAGGAAGTCAGAGATCAATTTACTGTGAAGCTGAAGATTGGTAGATCTGGGGCCTGGAGAACGTTCCTTCATCTGCTCAACTGTATGTAACTATTTGATTCAGCTTTTAAAGCTTGGAGTGGATTGTTTTATTAGATTCTTACCCACTTTTATGGTGATTTAGGTACAGGTACATGTTATTCTCCATGGTACAAAAGGTACAGCTGAGAAGGTCCTCCTTAAAAGCTATACTAGATTTACTTACTAAACCAATAAAAGCCCTTGGACAAAACAAGCAATTTGAAATTTACTCTCCAACTATTTTTCTTGTTTTATTTTGCATGTGAATCGTACCAACACCCAGTAAATGCATTCCACCAAATGTCTATGAACTTCTGCCACATCAGAAAATTTGATTGGATGACTTGTAGTGTGAGTAGTGTCACAATTA
>JAFFST010045961.1:0-26299 GCA_022414735.1 Noturus placidus | reverse complement strand
TGTTTTGGGGGAATTTTAAAGGGTTGGAACCAATTAAATTTTTTTCCTTTATTTTAAATGGGAATAATTCGATCGACTTACGAGATGATCGACGAACGAGCTAGGTTATGGAACGAATTAATCTCGTAGGTCGAGGTACCACTGTACATGATACTATACAGCAACAACATGACACTATACAGCTACAACATGACATACAGCAACATGACACTATACAGCAACAACATGGCACTATACATGACACTATACAGCAACATGACATACAGCAACATGACACTATACAGCAACAACATGGCACTATACATGACACTATACAGCAACAACATGACACTATACAGCAACAACATGACACTATACATGACACTATACACCAACAACATGACACTATACAGCAACAACATGACACTATACATGACACTATACATGGCACTATACAGCAACAACATGACACTATACAGCAACAACATGACACTATACAGCAACAACATGACACTATACAGCAACAACATGACACTATACATGACACTATACAGCAACAACATGACATACAGCAACATGACACTATACAGCAACAACATGGCACTATACATGACACTATACAGCTACAACATGACATACAGAAACATGACACAATACAGCAACAACATGACACTATACAGCAACAACATGGCACTATACATGACACTATACATGACACTATACAGCTACAACATGACATACAGCAACATGACACTATACAGCAACAACATGACACTATACATGACACTATACAGCAACAACATGACACTATACAGCAACAACATGACACTATACAGCACCATGACACTATACATGACACTATACAGCAACAACATGACACTATACATGACACTATACAGCAACATGACACTATACAGCAACAACATGACACTATACAGCAACAACATGGCACTATACAGCAACATGACATACAGCAACATGACACAATACAGCAACAACATGACACTATACATGACACTATACAGCAACAACATTCGTCCAGCTGCATTAAGACATTTTAATGTCACAGCAGGAAAGCATTGTATTCAGCATTGCTTACTGATGCTTGTTAATCACGTACTGAGCTCCAGGAACACAATAAGACACCAATGATGCACCGGATGAAGAGGAATAACACTGCGGCCTTGATTTCCCATGAAGCACATCATTTACTGGAGCACACACTCAACAGCAATGAGATGTCAGAGCTGGACAATAAGTCACAAGCATGCCATTATTGCGATATCAATATTGACTTTTACACACTGCACATAAAATCACTAATCGCTATGTTCGTCATCAGTGGAGTCAAGTTTACTGTTTGTTGCCATGGTTGCAATGGTGTCACCTAGCTAGCATGACTCAGCGTTGATTGTAGTTTGTTCACAATTCACACAAAAAGAGAATATTAATATAATAAACAGGCGATGAAGCCCGCTTTTTTAAAGTAAAGTTAATTTCAGAGATATATCAAAGACACGACAAAATTTCCATAAAGGACTCAGACTTATTTCTTTCATCATCACTTTAAATCTTTTTCCATCCTTCTTTATTCTTTGCTTCTTTTGTCCTTCTATTCTTGCTTTCTTTTGCTTTCATTTTCTCTTTCCATTTCTTATTTTAAATATTTATCCTTAATTCCTTAATTTTTATACCCTTTCTTTATACCCCTTCTTTTTTTCTTTTTCTGTCTTTCACCTACATTATTGAATTTGTTTTGTTAGATATCTGATTGTTTTTATGAGATATTATTAATATAATAATTGTGAGAATGCTGTTGTGATTTTCACCACTAGAATAAAATTTTAAATTCGTAAACTTTCTTCTTGTACTGCACACACTCCACTGTTAGAACTACAGCTTTACAGTATACATGCAAATAAGCGTGTGTGTGTGTGTGTGTGTGGTTTTATAGAACATCGATACCCCTGTGTGTGATAACAGCTTTAATTTATAACATGCAGAGCAAATAGAATAATTAGTGATCCTCAATCTGAAATTTCCCACTGTATAGTTTATTGAATAATCAAACACTATATATATTCCCTTCTTTAGGGTTGCTATAGTAACTGCTTGTTCACAGTGACTTAGTGACTTGTTCAGCATACGTCCCAAATGAACGGAGTATAACATAACGTTTCTGTAACATAATGACTGCTCTTAACATAATTACCGCTCTGTAACGTAATGACCATTCTGTAACAAAATTATCACTCTGTTAGATAAAGACCGCTCTGTAACATAATGAGTGCTCTGTAACATAATGAGTGATCTGTAACGTAATAATGGTTCTGCGACTTAATGACTGCTCTGTAATGTAATGTAATGCTGGTTCTGCGACTTAATGACTGCAACTTAATGACCGCTTTGTAACATAATGACCGCTGTGTAACATAATAACTGCTCTGTAACGTAATGATGGTTCTGCGACTTTATGACCGCTCTGTAACGTAATGACTGCTCTGTAATGTAATGCTGGTTCTGCGACTTAATGACTGCAACTTAATGACCGCTTTGTAACATAATGACCGCTGTGTAACATAATAACTGCTCTGTAACGTAATGATGGTTCTGCGACTTTATGACCGCTCTGTAACGTAATGACTGCTCTGTAATGTAATGCTGGTTCTGCGACTTAATGACTGCAACTTAATGACCGCTTTGTAACATAATGACCGCTGTGTAACATAATAACTGCTCTGTAACGTAATGATGGTTCTGCGACTTTATGACCGCTCTGTAACGTAATGACTGCTCTGTAATGTAATGCTGGTTCTGCGACTTAATGACTGCAACTTAATGACCGCTTTGTAACATAATGACCGCTGTGTAACATAATAACTGCTCTGTAACGTAATGATGGTTCTGCGACTTTATGACCGCTCTGTAATGTAATGATGGTTCTGCGACTTAATGACTGCTCTGTAACGTAATGATGGTTCTGCGACTTTATGACCGCTCTGTAACATAATGAGTGCTCTGTAACGAAATGACTGCTCTGTAATGTAATGACGGTTCTGCGACTTAATGACCGCTCTGTAACATAATGATGGTTCTGCGACCTAATGACTGCTCTGTAGCATAATAGCTGCTCTGTAAAGTAATGATGGTTCTGCAGCTTAATGACTGCTCAGTAACATAATGACGATTCTGTGACATAATGACAGTCTCTAACAAAATGACCACTCTGTAGCATGATGACAGTTTTGTAAGATAATGACTGCTCAGTAACAAAATGACCGCTCTGTAATATAATGACGATTCTGTAACATAATGATGGTTCTGTACCATAATATCTGCTCTGTTCGATATTGACGTTTCTATAAGATAAAGACTGCTCTGAAAGATAATGACAGTTATGTAACATGATGACATTTCAGTCCACTCTGGCATTTTTATTCACTTTAGATCCCACCAAGACACGTTTCTTTTAAAAAATATTAATTATAAAATGAAACCAGATCGATTATGGCCTCAGAAGTGAACTCTGGGTTTATGTGCAGAATTTTTATGGCCGGGCCACGTTGTTTGTGTGTTCCTCATTAGAGTGACGTTATTTTATCGGTGTGTGTGCATGCTGTGAGCTGAATCTTAATGTGGGGTATTCTGGGGGATCAGTGTGTGTTTGGTGTGTGTGTTTGTTAATAGTTTTAATTTATTACATGCAGAATAAATGGAATAATCAAAGAGCTCTGATCCAAAACCGCAGGAGAGAGAAAGAGGGAGGTGGAGAGAGAAAGAGCGAGAGGGGAAATGATTGAAAGGAAGGAAGAGGTTTCTTAGGCATGTCTATCATGTTCATCACTTAAACTCTGTGTCTGCTCCTCAGAAACCGTGAGCGAGAATGAAAATCAGAGAGAATTGATACAGAAATGTTTTAAACGAGACGATAAACGACTTATGTAAAAAGTTTAAATAAATGATAAGAAATCAAGGAACAAAGGCAGGAAAGAGAAATGAAGATATGAGGAAGAAAGAGCAACGGAAGAAAGCAAGCAAGAAAGAATAGGAGAATAGATCAATTGAAAGAGCAAGAAGGGAAGAAAGGAATGAAGAGAAAGCAAGATAATGAAGAAAGTAAGAGAAAGGAGGAGAGAGGAAACTGAAAAAAAAATGTAGCACGTAAAGAAAGACCCAGTGGAAATGGAAATAAAAGGTAGGAAAAAAAGATGAATACAAATGGGGAAAGAAAGAAATGGTGGGATAGAGAGAGACAGGCAGAGAAGGAGGAAGAGAGATAAAGAAAGAGAGTGGGAGAAAGAAAGACGTAAAGCAGAGTAGAGTGGTGTTTTGTAGAGAAACGCCCCATGGCATATTTTAAATCTCTCTTTCTCTGACGCTCGGTTAGTTTTTATCGATGGTTGTTTTTTGGGGGGTTTAAGTGATTAGTTATTAGCTCATTCATCATGCTAATTTACAACAAATCCATTAAAAAGTTGTTGTTTTTCGCAGATAATTTCAGACGTCACATTTGAAGGATAGAACACGGCGCTCTCTCACCTCACACAGAGTCATGTCACTTTAATGAGATTTTAATGAGTTATTAATTGCGCATGTCGGGTCGTGACGTGATGTCATTAGCGTCGTTACTGAACTCAGTGATGGTGCAGATGCGTGTTCATTAGAGGAACAGATTCTCAACCGGACTTACTTTAACTTTACTTTTGTTTATTATTTAGTGACGACTGTAATAAACACCTGTACGTCCTCCCAAATGTTCCCATAATTCTCTTCATCTCAGTTTCATGTGACCTTCAGATCCAGTTTGTGTAGCTTATTAATTCTTCCACTGATACTCTGGACTGACCGAAGAGTTTAAAACGAGCTGTTTATCGCCTTTGTATCGCCTGTTTATCGCCCACACACTCATCACCTTTTACTCACCTGTGCATTAGTGACGAACTGTAAACCCCAGACACCGGACACCAGGCGTCTCATGTATACACTCCAAAACATCATTAACTCTCTATCTGTTTATCGATGGATGGAAGGATGATAGAAAGAACTAAAGGAATAAAAGGAAGGAATATAGAATGAAAGAACTAGAGAAAGAAAGAACCATGGAATGAAAGAACTAAAGGAAGGAATATGGTATGAATGCCTCCAGGGTCCGGGGTTCGAGTCCCGCCAGGGCCATGTGTGTGCAGAGTTTGCATGTTCTCCCCGTGTGTCAGGGGGTTTCCTCCGGGTACTCCGGTTTCCTCCCCCAGTCCAAAGACATGCATGTCAGGCTGATTGGCGTGTCTAAAGTGTCCGTAGTATATGAATGTGTGTGTGAGTGTGTATGTGATTGTGCACTGTGATGGACTGGCACCCTGTCCAGGGTGTACCCCGCCTTGTGCCCGATGCGCCCTGGGATAGGCTCCAGGTTACCCGTGACCCTGAAAAGGAGTAAGCGGTTGAAGATGGATGGATGGATGGATGGATGAAGTAATGAAGGAATATGAAAGAAAGAGGAAGTAATGTAGAATGAAAGAACTAAAGAAAGAAAGAAATATCTAATGAAAGAACTACAGAAATGAAGGAAGGAATATGGAATGAAAGAACTAAAGAAATGAAGGACGGAATAATGGAAGGAATATAGAATTAACCCTCCCCCTATACAGTAGATATTTTCTATATGTCTCCATTTAATAAACCCTGCCAACGGATCTGTCTTTTCTTCATCTATTCTATTTATTTACATCTATTCCTGTTTAATATATTCCCGTTTGTTAAGGAAAACAGCTGTGTTCCCCTCCTCCAGTTGTACACTTGGTTTGGCGCAGACTCAACACAAGTTTGTTGATATATTTTAGTAGCTCAGTCTGTAAGAAATGGAGACAGCATTCAAGTGTAAAAAAGTGCAGCAGAACATAAGAGCTTTTTTTCCAGACAGTAAGTAACTACATACCTAAATAGTAGGAACCTTAACTTTGTATAGAAGGCATCATACCATGGCTTGGTTTGTTCTTAAGAACATCAATTAACTGTTGATATGTGCACACCCACGACGTAGACTATACTAACACCGGTTCCAGTTTTAGACCATTAACATTACATTCACTTCTATATCCTCCTGCCGAGTTCGTTGTGAACCCTCACATTGTGACAGACTGTTATAAATGTGAGTGAAAGTGAGGAAAGTTGCACAGCATTTAGTTCCTTTACAATCCATTTGGGCTCAGGACAACTAAGTGGACTCCCCCCCCCCAATGTCCATACCCTGTCACGCCCTTGCTGTGTATGTATGTTTTAATGACACGATGTGTTTTGGGTGTTGAGGGCACATCTGTGCCGCAGTGTGTGTGTGTGAGAGAGAGAGCGTTGCAATGCTGAGAGTGCTGTTCAGATAAACGAGGCTCTTCTCTGCTCCTGAGCGCTCGTAAAGCGACTATAAACCTAAAACACACAGCGATGTGATGACATGCCAAATGGACCATAATGGTTTTAAAACGCTTCGTGATGTGCTGCTGCTGTCAGAGCAGCCACCACCCGTGTGTGTGTGTGTGTGTGTGTGTGTGATTTGCTTTGGTGAAAGTTTTTCTTTTGCAGGTTTAGCAGTTAGATCAAGGTTGTCCATCTTTGTCTTCTGTAGCAATGACGCCGTGGCAATAGTAGCTGTCAATCAAACTGCTGAGCACTCCATCTGAAAACTCTGTATTGTGTGTGTGTGTGTGTGTGTGTGTGTGTGAGAGATCGATCTTTACTTTTTTGTTTTTTAATAATAATGAACATTGCTTGTTATTGACCAGTTAATGATTTGTTTGTACTGTTTTATTGTTTTTTTTTTACTCAATTATCTCTCATTTTACTTTTTTCCGTCTTTATTGCTTACTGTTTATTTGAGATTTTTATCACACATTAAAGCTCATGATTATTTTAGTTATTTATTTTTATTTTGTAATGTTATAGTGAGTAAAAGCTTATGATTTTTTAATGACTTTGTTTTATTATTTTTATTGGATTTTGTATGAGCTAAAGCTCATGATTTCCCTTTTTGTGCTCAGGTATGTATTTTTAATTTTATTTTTCATTATTTTCTAAAAATGATTAACAACAATGTTGTGTGTCTTGATGTACTTTTTCCATTTTAAATTAAATTCTGTTAAATATATTTTACTTTTAATGACCTCTAATTTCAGTATTTGTTTTCATGGGTTTTTTGTTTGTTCATTTATTTACTTATCGTAGCAAGTTATTCCTCTCTCTCTCTCTCTCTCTCTCTGTAGATGAAAACAGTGAGCGTTGCACTCGTTCTCTGCCTGAACGTTGGAGTCGACCCTCCAGACGTGGTGAAGACGTCGCCCTGCGCCAGACTGGAGTGTTGGATAGGTAACATTCTTTCCATTCATCCTTCCATCTATCTGTCCTTCCCTCAGCCCGTCCCCCCTCTTTTTTCCCTCATCACCTTTTATATGCTTTTCAGTTCAATCCATCCATTAACTATTTAATTGATGAAAGCCCTACAGAAAAAAAAACCCTCACTTTTTGTTTCTTCACCTCCATTTCTCCATCCATCCGTCCTTCCAGCCATCAGCTGTTGAGTCACATTGATTGTCCAGTTTTCCTGGTGGTCTGTACACTGATTTTACAAATTTGGTTTGTCTGTCACTCCATCATTATATCGATCCGTCACTCTGTTCATCACTCCTTTTATTCTTCATTTTCTTTGTCTGCTTTATCAGTTCATCCATCTGTTCATTCCTCTATGCATCCAACCATCCATTATTTGATATCCATATTATAAACCATCTGTTGTTCTAGTCACCCACCCTTTTGTGCATCCATCCATCCATCCATCCATCCATCCATTATCTAATATCCATCTTATAAATTGTTACCCCTTCCATCTATCCATCCATCCATCTTTTCATCCACCCATTCCTTCATGTATTCCTCTATCTTCATATCTCTCTCCTTTCCTGTCCATGCACTCATCCTTCAATTCTTTCATCTTTCATCATACTATCCATCTATCTCTCCCTCTTTCCCTTAATCTATTAAATGCCCCGCCCTTCAATCCCAGACATCCATGCACCAATCCGTTAATATATCATATATTGGCCCCTTGGTCTGTTCATCCATCTATCCATCTGTCATTCTTTCCAAATGTCCATTCACACATCCGTCCCTCATCCATCCATCCATCCCTCCCTCCCTCATCCATTAATTCTTTAATGTAAGTCTTTAAAGTATGCTTCCTTCCATTCCTCAGTCCACTCTTAACGTTTTTTTCCCTCTCCATCCATCCATCCATCCATCCATCCATCCATCCATCCATCCATGCCCAGTGTTTGAAACAGTGTCTGAAAATATTGACTGATAACACTACAGAGCAGACTTTACAGAGCAGTTTTGTTTAATTTATTTCAGGTTACATTTATTCATTTAGCAGATGCTTTTATCCAAAGCGACTTACAAATGAGAGATACAAGCAAAGTGATATCAAGCAGAGAACAATACAAGTAGTGCTACTATATAAGATCTTTAATTGAGTTCTAGAGAAGTAGAGGTGTAAAGAGCCAGAGTAATTTTATTTATTTATTAAAAAATGTTTTTAGGATAATATGTGGTTAGTGTTTTAGGGGTTGGTTTTGTGTTGACAGAAGAAGTAGTTTTTTTATCTGTTTTTTGAAGACAGTGAGAGATTCTGTGGTCCGGATGGAGGTTTGAAGTTCATTCCACCACTGAGGGACAGTTAGTGTGAAGGTTCTGGAAAGGGCCACACTGAGTAGATACTATTAATCATCGGTCGTTAACTGATCACAGATTGCGTGTGGGAACGTAAGCCTTCAGGAGAGAGTTGAGGTAGGGGGCGCTGTTCCAGACAAGGTCTTGTAGGTGAGCATCAAGGCCTTGAATTTGATGCGGGCAGCTACAGGAAGCCAGTGGAGGGAGATGAAGAGGGGTGTGACATGGGTTCTCTTGGGCTGGTTGAAGAATTTAAGATTCATATAAGTAGCACGTTTAATTCCATTTTTGCTTAAACAATTTTTACATCCCAGTCATTCCAGAAATGTAATGGCGTTATCAATATTAATATCCATCCTGACACTCATTAACTTATAATTCAAATGGCCCAACCTGCTCAGTTTCAGGAAATACATTTTTAATGAATGTTTTCCATGAGCAGTTTATTACAATTTATTTATTATTATTTTTTCTGAAAGAGCACTAATAGAGTGTAATTTTAGCGAGTACAGATTTATTTGTTTATTCAGGAGCCGAGTTTGATTTGTTTGTAGTGTTATTATTGTGAAACTTAACAACGTGCTAATTATCGTCTCAGGTCTCGCTGAGGTGTTGCCAGCTGTCCGTCAAACTCCTAATTTCAGCACATAATTATTCATTTAAATTTACAGCATTTGACAGACTCCCTGATCCAGAACAACTTGCATTTATCTCATTTATACAACTGAGCAGTTGAGGGTTAAATTTGCTCAAGGGTCCAGCAGTGGCAGCTTGGGAGAGCTGGGATTTGAACTCACGACCTTACGATCAGTAATACAACATCTTGGCCACCGAGTTACCTCTGACTCCTCTTCGTAATGTATTTCATAATGTGATTGATGCTGATGGATTTTTCTGTATAATGCGCAGGTATTTATAATGTTCATATATTTTTGTGTCCTGTCCAGATCCTCTCTCGATGAGTCCACAGAAGGCTCTGGAGACGATCGGGGCCAGCCTGCAGAAACAGTATGAGAACTGGCAACCCAGGGTGAGTCCTGCTGGTATTAAAACCTCAATATTAAAATAATGTGTATATATGGCAAAAGAATTTAACATATTGAATTGAAATAAATACTAAAATCCTCGGGGGGGGGGTGATTAAAATGAATAAATAATAATAAAGGATAAGTACATAATTTTAAATATGTATACAATACAAAACATATAAATATGTGAATCCAGGCTGAGCTTTTTTAACTTGTACATTTTAAATGAATAATTTCAATAATAACTTTTGTTTTCAAATTTAATAAAAGGTAAAAAAAAAAAAAAAAAAAGATGGTTTAAAAGTTTAAAATAAATAAGAAGCTAGATTACAGCAGTTCCCTTCATGATGCACTTAAAATATATTCAGTGATTGCTGAACGTTTCACTTTATTGCACAGTTGAGTGCAAAGGTTTGTGCACCCATTTAGTGTGTTTGGTTTCACTGATGTTCCATCATCACATTTATTTAACAAGTCAGAGCCCTCTGTCCTGAAGACTTTCCGTGGTGGAAAACTAAAATTTGACCTGAACCAGGTTTTACTGGATTGGGCCCGATTCAAGTCGTATTAGTGCTAAATTTCTGAACCGAACTGCATCAGCGCTGAACGAAATCCCATTGTTATTGAACCGGATCTCATTGTTGCTGAAATGAATTGCACTCTTATTGAACCGAATCGTGGCAGTGCTGAAATGAGTCATTTTGGCACCGAAATGAATCGTATCAATGCAGAATCAAGTTCTTACCGAAGTGTATTGCCTCTGAACCGAATTGTAGTGGCACTGAATTGAATCATAATAGCAGCAATGAATGGATTGTAACAGTGTTGAATCAAATTGTATTTTTTCTGAACCAAATCAGAGCAGCACTGAGCTGAATAATCTTGGCACTGCTGAACTGAATCGAGTCTGTGCTCAAACGAATTGTAGGACTGCTGATCTGAATCATATCACTGGTGAACTGAATCATATCTGTGCTGAACCGAATCATATCTGTGCTGAAGTGAATCATATCTGTGCTGAAGTGAATCATATCTGTGCTGAAGTGAATCATATCTGTGCTGAACCGAATCATATCTGTGCTGAACCGAATCATATCTGTGCTGAACCGAATCATATCTGTGCGGAAGTGAATCATATCTGTGCGGAAGTGAATCATATCTGTGCGGAAGTGAATCATATCTGTGCTGAACAGAATCATATCTGTGCTGAACTGAATCATATCTTTGCTGAACCGAATCATATCTGTGCAGAAGTGAATCATATCTGTGCTGAAGTGAATCGTATCTGTGCTGAACCGAATCGTATCCGCGCTGAATATATAAATTCAGGATGTAGATTTTATATATAGGGATAAATTCATACAGTTAAAATCTATATCCTTAATTTATATATTTCTGTAAATATGCTTTGGGACAATGTCCATTGTTAAAAGCGCTATACAAATAAAACCGAATTGAACTGAATTTCATTGAATTGAATCATATTGTTGCTGTAGTACGGCATCTGAGCTGCTACACACACACACACACCCCTGCAATCTCATGAGACAGGCTTGTTTTTCTAAACTCATTGTACATCGATATTCTCTCTCTCTCTCTCCCTCTCTCTCTCTCTCTGTCTCTCGCTCCCTCTCTCTCGCTCCCTCTGTCTCGCTCTCTCGCTCCCTCTCTCTCTCTCTCCCTCTCCCTCTCGCTCTCTCTCTCGCTCTCTCTCTCCCTCTCTCTCCCCTCTCTCCACTTTTTCCCTCATTACCTTCTTGTGTACCAGCTGCTTGTCTGACATTTTCACAATTTTTTTCTTTTGATTGTATTTTGCTCCAGCGTTTGATCCTCCTGCACGTGCAGCACATTTTTTTCACAAAAAATGCCCTTTTTTTCCTTTGTTAAGAATAAGTGAGAAGCTGACATTATACTGATGTTTATTTAGGTTTTTCCCCCAGCATGAATGCAATGAGTTTGTAATTTACTAAATTCCGAATTTATATTTATATTTGTAAAGCTGCAGCTCATAGATGTTATGAGTCAGGAGGTTAAGGGGCGGAGCCAGGTGGGTGCATGAAGTTATGAGGGGGCGGTGCTTCAACTCTAAATGTTTTTGTAAAACTGTTCATCCGAACATCCGAATATGCACGGAAAGTGCGAAGTGTGTGATAATCTGTAAAAAGCTTATATGAGAACTGCACACTGTTGAAAGATCATTCTCCCTCTGGGGGAAGGTTTAAAGGTTTTATGTAGAACTCTACAGAAGAGTGTTACCCAACCTGAAAGGGTTTCAAATAGAACCCTTTTCGAACGCAAAGAAACCTTACTTATACAATGACCGAAACTGGAGGACCCTTGAAGATCCCATGGATCTCTTGAAGAATGCCAGGTACCAGGATAATTAACCTCCTGACAGGTTTTATATATTCATAAGAATTCGATATTTAAGGGTTATGACATTCCAGAAAGGGTTCTGTAGAGAATTAAGGTTCTTTAAGGGTCATTTAAGGGTTTTATTGTATAATTAAGGGGTTTAGCTTCAAAAAAGGGTTCTTCAAGTGTTCCATGGATAATTAAATTCCATTAGCTTCCAAAAATATTCTTACAGGTTGATTGGATAATTAAGGGATGTCCAAAAAAGTGATCTTTTAAAAGGTTCTGTCTTGTGGGCGTGTCTTGGTATTGTGGGTGTGTCTCTGTCTTGTGTGCATTTCTCTGTCTTGTGGGCATGTCACTTGTTGTGGGTGTGTCGCTTCTTGCAGGCGTGTCTCTTCTTGCAGGTATGTCTCAGTGTTGTGGGCGTGCGTCTGTGTTATGGGCGTGTCTCTGTCTTGTGGGCATGTCTCTTCCTGTGGACGTGTCTCTGTTGTGTCCAGGTTTTCGAGGTGAGAATAAAAGCAGTAGCAGCTCAGTGGGTAACTGTTTCACTGTTGATGAAAAGGAACAGAACAATACGCTGTCTTTTTTATGAGGTCACAGAAAACATTTGTGTAGAAAAACCGCAGCACTGAATGTTGAGGTAATAACGGCGTTAAATGCGGGACATTATTTTGGCTCTTGGTGGACAGTTTGCTACGAATCGCAGTAATAAATAGTTTAAAATCTCATCCAGCTTTCAGGAAAAAAACAACAGATTTACCATGAATTATTTATCAGACACTTTTAAAGTGACTTACAGCTGAGACGCAAATCAAACCCAGACACACAGATGAACAGACGAGGGTTTATCACTGTCTGGAGATGCTGGGATTTAAACTCCGGTTCAGTAGCGCAGACTGTAGAAAACTTAAAAAAAAATCCACTGGAGAGATGCCGATATTATAATAATAATAATTATTATTATTATTATTATTATTGCATAAACAGAGTGAACATTTTGTCGTTCTTAGCTTGACTTATTGTCATGAATAAAAAGGACACTGCGGCAGTTTTCATGGGCGCGCGCGCGCACGCACACACACACGCAGCAGGTGGGAACCGGTGCACTTTTCAGAAACACATTAGGTCGTTAAAAGCCCCGTGGCCCGAATCATTTCTTTTTTTTCTTCTTCTTCTTCTCTGGTGGAATAGTTTATATGAATTATTAATAATCTCAGTTGTGCTGTTATATTTCACTGATCAGAGCTCAGAGTTTAATCCCTCGCTTCAGCACTTGAGGGGTGAGAGAGTGTGGAAGATAGAATGATTAGAATGAGAGAGAATCAAGGAGAATGAGAAAAAAAAACATAAGAGGGGAAAGGAAGAAAGAGTGAAAGAGAAAAAGAAAGACGAGAAAGAACTTGAGAGAAAATAAGACCAAGCGAAAGAATGAACAAGACATGGTAGAGAGACTAAAAGAGAGATGAAAGGAGAGCGCAAAAGGAGGTCTGAAAAAAGAGAGGAAGAGTGATGGAGGATGGATAAACAATAAGGGAGAGGAAGATCATAAGAGGAAAGGAAATGGAGAAAGAAATAAAGGAAAAGAGAGAAAAAGCATGAAGGAGAGGGAGACATGGAGAAAGATGAGAGGAGAGAAAAAGTGAACGAGTGTGGGAGGAGCAAGAGAAGAGGGAAGGAAAGAGAGTACACTGACTGAGGTAGAGGGAGAGAGAATGAGAAAGATGAATGAGGTGATGGAGTGAATAAGGAGAAGAGAGAAAGAGCAAAGACAGTGGGACAGTGAATGAGTGGTTTTATAGAACAAATAGAAGAATCAAAATACTGTAAGAAATAAAGAAATTAAATAAAATATTAAAAGTAAAAAAAATCAATAAAAGTCCATGAATGAATAAAATTAATAACGGGAAGTAAAAGTAAATACATTTTTAATAAGAATAAAATTAAAACAAAAATCGCCGAAATAATAAATATATAAATGAATAGAAATGAAAGAAAATTTCTAACCAGAAAAGCATGAATGAAAAAAATTCAAAATATAACAAACATATGCAAAAGGAAATAAAACTAGCAATAAAAGATTCTAACAATTATAGATTCAGAGGAAATAAATGAGATCTGCGAGTTTTGATGCTTCCAGAATGATTTATTTATATACTGTATTAACACAAAGTCTGCTTGGACGGTGTGATTTTGAAAAAAGATTTTATTTAACATTTGCACGGAAAAACTGAAAAATAGACAGAAAACAGAAAGCTGGTACTGGGACATTTTACAGGAACTGACTACAACTTTAGCCTTGTGAAGGCTGTGCTGATTTAGCAAAACACACGCTCACGTGCGCGCACGCACACACACACACACACACACACACACACTCGTCTCCCTATTGACTCGTAGACCTCGTTGTAAATTTAATGCACCCGTTTGAGGACCTCACTAATTGTAACGGATCGATGGTGATTATATCCTCACGTGTTTTTACTCTCTCTCTGTCCCACTCGCTCTCTCTTTCTCATGCCCTCATTCACTACTTCCAGTTAACTCGCTGATGCACACCACAGAAAACACCCATCCGTCAATCCCCTAGGAGTCTGCTGATTGGTCGGTTCTGCTCAGCGCTGGATGTGCACCTCTCCCTCCCATTGATTTCCGTTCAGAAACCTTTTATCGCTCGACTGCGCCCGATTATCACGTGCACTGTTTTCCGTTTGCGTGTGAGCTCGTTAGAGCGCGATCCATCGCTAATGGCTCGGCCCAGCGAGTGTTCTTAATCAGACTCAGGACAGGAAATCGACAGATCAGACCGAGAATCAAACCGTGACTGCGTTCTTTTCTTTTCCATCTTTAACGATTATATCACTGGTTTTAACAAGAGGGTGCTGTGGCTTGCATGCAGCTCTGCTACCATTGGTGTGTGAGTGTGTCTCATTTGTAAGTCGCTTTGGATAAAAGCGTCTGCTAAATGAATAAATGTAATGTAAATGGGTGCCTTTCTTCTCTTTTCTTTTCAGCGGAAGAGAAATGTTATGTTCTCTAATTCTCTCCTGAACGTTTGGACGTGACCAAATTATGATTTTCGCAGAAATTAACGCAAAATCAAGCAAACTTCGCAGTATTCGGAGGGACATTGAGACACAACATGGCGGGCAAATCCTGATGTTCTGACACAATGTCATATCGGGATCAATTCATACACTATGGTAAAAATTTTAGGCAAGTCATGTCATCACGAATAAACTGATGATTTTACAGAAAAATGAGGTGGTTTAGGAGGAAAAATCCAAATCTGAAGCAGTTGTAGAGGCAATGTGTGATGTAGGACGGAGGGAAAGTTCAGGCGGATGTGAGAGGAAGCAGGACAAGAAGATCGAATAAGTAGGATGGTGGAAGCTTTTTATTTCCTCCTTTATCTGCTGGGGGAGGGGCGAGATACATGCTGCTGTCTTTCCTCAGGCGGTTGCCAGAAAATAAGCCCACGCACACATGCCGCAGTACAGTTTAGGACATTTAGCAAACAAATATGAATAAGTGGATCATTTGGATTAAGCAGGTTTGCGTTAATGGGATTGAGAATGGATAAAGTGGAGGATAACGGATCGGCGTCTTTTCTCTAAATGCAGCAGGCGATTCGGAGTCTAGCCATCGAGCACAAAACACACCGTCTCTAATGATCGATTCGTCATGTTTCGGTCCATACCTCTAAAAGAAACCTTTTTTAACCCCTTCATTATCCTGCCGTTCATTTAAACACTGAAAAGACGAGCAAAAGAAGATGACATCATCATCATCATTACAAGAAGCACACTGTCTATAAAAAGATCTAGTAAGATCACGTGATTGGAATGCGCTCGTTCTAATACGTTTCGTTTCTATAGTAACGGCTCGTTCGTGTAAAAGGATGAAAGAAAATCGCTGACATCGCAGATGTTTCAAGCAAAACGAGACGTTTATTTGTTTACATTTATGGAAGGCGTCTCCGGCGTCAGAGGTAAAGCTGTAACTGTTTCTGAACATACCGAGGTGTTTGTACGCTTGTACGCTCGGTAACATCGCAGCAAGCCGCGTTGAGTTTTTTTACGTCTTATTAACTTCACGAAATGGAAATAAAAAAAGAGACCGGTGAGGGAGCGAGGGTTTATAGCTGCTATAAAGTAAAGTGAGAATCAGTTAAATGGATAAGTATTCAAATGAAATGAATGTTTGTAATCGTTGGCAAATTGCTGTGGTGTGGTGTAAAAAAAAAAGCCTAGGAGTTATAGTTTCTCTGCTTCATCACGGCACCGTGCCTTTGATTATTTTCCAATAACAGCGCCACACACAGTTTATTTTTTTTCCTTTACATATCATTTTTATAATCCTTTCACTATTAAAATAACTATGATTTCCTCTTCGTGTTGAAGACCTTCGTGTTGTTTTTCGGTGTAAATTTTGAAAGAATATTGCATGCATCCTTCATAGAGAGGAAAACTTGTGATGCCGTAAATCCTTGTATGCTGTTTGACTTCCTCGTTAACCTTCCTAATTTGATATCGAAGCACTTTACACTCTTCATGTCCTTGCTCCTCTCTTATTGACTGCGGTAAGGAGAACTTAAATTTTTGTAAAAAACAAAGAAACCGAGTACTGATTTGGTTAGAAATCCTGCATGCTGAAGTGCACAGAGAGCGAAATCTACTTCGGCTCCTGACTGGTTTAATTCTTCGGCGAGTTCCTCCACGAGCAGCTTCAGGAGATTCTGGGAGGGTTTCTTTTCCTTCTTTTTTTGCACCAGGAGCAGGATGGTTAAATTGGAAAGGACATGATGAGGATTTATTTCAAAGGAAGGAACCGCCATGGGACGAGGCCCAGCGTGCGCTGGGGAACATTTTAATATCCTGTTGCTTTCTCCATGACGTTATTATTTTTGGCCCGTTAGGTTTTTTTGTGTGTTAAACGCAGTGAAAATGTAATTGCTGAGGAGTAATTCAGAACAGTGCTGCCTTAAACAGTGAAGTAATTTTAACCGTCTGTTCTGTTCTTAACCAATCAGATCAGAGGATCAGACTGTGTATGTTTTTTACCAATCAAATGCATTAAGAAGTGTTCAGGAACAAGTTTCTCTCTCTCTCTCTCTCTCTCTCTCTCTCTTATAAAAATTTTAATCAAGTCCTTTTATGTTCCTCTTCAAGAAAAAAAGTGTGTACTGTTTAAACAGAGCTGTAGGCATCTTTTATGTGCACTCTTTTTCTAGGGCACTAGCATCAGAACACAATGGTTTTTTTTCCCAATTAAAAAAAAAAATAAATTGCACCAACAATCAACATCAAAACCAGTGTGGGTTTCTCCGACCAATCAGAAGTCAGAGACTCTGATCTCTGCATGCGTTTTCTGAGTGCACACGCGCACGCACACACACACACACACACACACACACAGAAAAAGGTCACTCAGCAGTGATGATGGAGGGAAATTTCCCTGATAATTAAGGATTATGAAGAGAACAGGAGAGAATTTCTAATAATCTCTGTCTTTCTTTCATCTCTCTCTCTTTCTCTTATGCTCTCTTTCACACACAGCCTCTCTCTCTCTCTCTCTCTCTCTCTCTCTCATATAGTACTATGGACTCCATTAAGGCTGAGTAATTATTTGGTGCTTTAGCTCAGGATAAAGGTTTATACAGACAGAGAGATGGAGGATGTTGGGCTCACGGTGGAGATGATGGAAAGAGAGGGATAAAGAGAGGGATAGAGGGATGATTAATAACTGATGACGTTCTAAACCGATCGTAAAATCTTTATTCTTTGCTGTGGCAGTGAAGATGACGCACAGCTGACGGGTTTGATGTTCGAAACAGTGGGAAGATGAAATGGTACATAGAGGTCATAATAGAACGAAGTGATGAATAGATTGGGGGACGTGTGGAGAAGCAAATAGATGGAGGTGCAGTTTGATTGATAGAGGGATGGGCCAGTGATGACTAGAGGGACGGACTGATGCACTGAGAGAATTACGAATGAAGGGATGTACAAACAAAGGGTTCACAATCACTTTAAAAGAACGGATGGACAGAGGGCTGGATGGATGGATGGAAGCCCTCTGTCCATCCTGGATGGATTGTTCTCTGCTTGATATATAACTTTGCTTGTATCTCTCATTTGTAAGTCACTTTGGATAAAAGCGTCTGCTAAATGAATAAATGTAAATGTATGGAACAATAGATGAAGCGATGAAGAGATAGATGGATAGAGCATGTGGGATGAAAGGATGAACTGTGAAATGGATGGAGAAAGGTGAAGGCAGGGATGGATGGATGAACAAAGAGTGGGTTATGGACAGATTTAGGGTTTGATGAATGGATTAAGATATAGAGGGATGTGTCCATTGAAGCATCACTAAATCTAGTCCTTGAACACGTGTCAAACTCAAGGCCAGAACTTGACAGGTGCATGATTGTATTAACATGTGTTTTTGCTGTTCTCATTCCCAACTCGTAAAATACCGACAATTTGTCACGCCCCTAGGCGTCTGATACTGACGCAAAAGGGAGCCTTGCACATCTGTATGAAACGCTCTGGGTTCTCAACTGACTCCAATGTAAACCCGTCCGCGGCAGAAAGAGACCCTCAGAGCAGACGCTCCAGCCGTCCATTCACTCCATTAGTAACCCGATGACGGCGATATGTGAAGCTGTGCCATTCAATCTGATTTGAGAATCATTGGTGTCGTTGGTGGTCGAGGATTATGGGTAATGTAGGCCTTTCCGCTATCCAAAACATAGGAATAAAACTTCATTTCTCAGAATCGAAGGAGGAAAAAATCATACTGAGGACAACATAGACTACATCTGCAGCAAAGTCACGTCAAGGTGATTTGGAATTGAGAAATCTCCACAAATTAACCTCAATATATCCAAGAAGAGAAAATTAATTAATTAAAATTAATGCACCAGGAAGGCAGTTTTTAACGAACGATGGGAGAACAAGTACATGTTTGTACTTCAAGGTGAAAAACCAGTATGTCTTCTGTATCATGAGGCGGTGTCAGTCCTGAAAGAGTGCAGTCTACGTCGGCATTTTGACACCAAACACAGAGCTAAGTGTGGGAAATTTAGCCTCCAAGAAAAACAAAGAATTGCAACAGAATTAAAAGGCAAACTGCAGTCGCAGCAGAATGTGGAATTAGCAGGAAATTTAGCAACACAGCTGGCCGAAGAGACTCGCAGCTGTCGAGCTTTTTTTATTAGCTGTGGATGAAAGCACAGACAACATGGATACAGCGTATCTATCCATTTTTATTAGAGGCGTGAAGCCGGACCTCTCAGTCACTGCAGAGTTCTTGGATGTAGCTGCCATGCATGGGACACAACAGGCCGGGACAGTTCTGATGCAGTGGAGTAGTCCGTAAGTAAAAATAAATTGCTGTTGGAGAAGTTGGTGGGACTAACTGCAGATGATGCACCTGCGATATGTGGAGGAAAAACAGGCTTGGTTGGACTAATGAAGGAGAAATTGCAAAAAAAGAACTGTCACACGCCCCTGATAACATATCACTGCATTATCCATCAAGAAGCTCTGTGTGGAAAGGTTCTGGAGCTGGATGATATTACGACCACGGTCATGAAACAGTGAACTTTATTCGGGCGTGTGGTCTGAATCACCGCCAGTTCCAGCTGTTCTTGCAGGAGAAGGCACAGAGCATGGAGATATGCCATACCATACAGAAGTAAGTTGGCTGAGTAGGAGCATTTTGTTTTGTATTTGTTATTTCCAGAACATGATCTATGAATGAGGATGTGTGTGAGATGGTGTCTCAGGGTGAGGACGGATCTACTTGATGTGGTCAAGGACAGGCAGCATCACCTCATTGTTGTTGTTCTTTTTGTAAAATGCTACTTTTACATTACTACTACATTGCATTTTGTTACATTGATACTGTTAATTTGGCCCATCCAGGGCAACCATTATGCCGATGTGGCCCTCGGTGAAAATGAGTTTGACACCCCTGTCCTAGTACAATGAGGGGATTAAGGGATAGCCTATCAGATGGATAGACGGACGGACAGATGATTGCATGGATGGAAAGATGGAGGTGTACAGTGTATTTGAAGAACAGAAGACACCACTGAAAGTGGATTGTACCATTTCCCTCTGCAGAATTATTTGCAGTGGTGCGCTCCAGAACGTATTACACCGCATGCCATTGTGCTTCAAGTTGCACTGTCGTAAGTCACAAACGATGATGTCATTGTCTGTTTGTGTGTGTGTGTGTGTGTGTGTGTGAGGATGTGAGGTGTGCATGTGAGGATGAGAACATGGTGCGTGTGTGTGTGAGATTGGTGTGTCTGACAGGTGTTGATTGGCAGCAGTTCCATCATCACCTCGGTGTCGAGAACAGGACTGTTTATTTGGTTTACTGAGAATTTCAAAAATGAAAGATACCATCCTTCGTTAGCGTAGCGTGCTCAGTCAGCACCAGGGTTGTCACGGTTTCACATTTAGTTGCGGTGTTTAATCTGACATTAGCTCACCGACAGGATTTTCATGATTACCCAATTAGTGTAAATGTTCCTATGAATGATTTATAAGGTATGAGATTTTATAGAAATGTCATTCTCAAAAAGCTCTACTGGGATGGGGTTTGTTTCGCTTGTGGATGTGAGGTAATTGTATTATTATCAGATTATCTCTGGGATTGTAGTCCTGTCTGATTGTCATTTTTACAGTATCTCCAGTCTGAATGGACATGTCGGTAAAGTTTGCATTATATTCTGTTCGATGCTTTTTCTTCTGTACGAAGACGCTCCAGATAGCACTGGCCCTTTTCTCTTTTCTTTCCTCTACCAACAAACCCAAAAGTTTAAAATGCAGAACAATGAAACATAAACAATTTTTAAAAAGTTCTTTATTGAGTTCCTTGCACTGGTACAGCCTACATTTACATTACATTTGCATTTATTCATTTAGCAGACGCTTTTATCCAAAGCGACTTACAAATGAGAGATCCAATGAGCCTAGATATGTGATGGTTATGTGACCTACTATTGATCAACTTTGCGTGGCCATGCCTCCTACAGTAATAACATTCAAAATAATTTGTTTTTTATTCAAATGAGGTGTACAGTACACATTACTTTTTAGTAACTTTTAGTTTGATGAGCATGCGCACATGGCGAAGACAGCCATGTCTGTGCTTTTGGGATTTTCGTGAGATTGAAATTTCATCAACAAAAAAAGTTCTCTATTTTGGTCTGGTTAGTAATTTACACAAGACCTAATGTATCAATTTCATAAATATGTAGTCTTATTTTTTTAATGGACTTATTTATAGCCACTTCGGGAGTATTTATAGAAAATTTACTGCACTTTCTCCGCTTGGATCTTGTGCAAGCCTCTGAAAAATGAAGCACAGTTGTGATATTGGTTGACGATGAAAATTTCACAAAGATAAACCAAAAGTAATTTTTAAATGGAACCAGAACTCTGAGACTACAAAACCATCTATCACCGTGAATTCCTGCGAAATACCATAACCATATCTTTAATCTAAGTGCCTTTAGATTTATGCTTTTGCTCCAAAAAACACCCAACCCAGACAACCCCGTTATTTTTTTTAAGGCTATATTTTTTCCATGTTAATTAAATCAGAAAGCTGGTGTTAAGTTGTTTGGGCTCTTTCTGTTCTCTCCACGTCAGCCTTTGCAGTTTGTATACTGTATTATTATTTATTTATTTATTTTCTACCAAGCACATAAGTCTCAAGGTCTTTTCGGTAATGCGTTTAGGGTCAGATTTTTGAGAAAAGAAAGTGCGCTGTTCCCCAGACTTATTTATTTCTCACATCCCGGCTTCCTGTCTGCACTATTACAACGATAAGTTCTTTCTGAAAAAAGGGAGATTTCATTTATCAAGGCCATAAAGTCGAGAACTTGCTACCATAAAAGCTGAGCGTTTCACAGAAGTTCAGAATTAGATGGAAACATAGAGATTTTCAGTTAAATATTGAGGCAGTTCTATGTGACTTTTCTCACAAAGAATGCTCTAAATGAATATCTGTGAAGTTTTACACATAAAAATACTCATTAAAAAGATAAACAAAACATTGAACTTTTCTGTTTAATTCAATATTATTGAAATTCAAAAACTATAGTCATAGAATGGTGAGAATCAACCTTATCATTTATACTAACCTACATTTTACACAACACACTGCAAAATTAATATCTTGGCAAGTGTAATTATCTAGAATAGGCAAATGTATCTATTATTTCACTTTGAGATAACAATAAAACATATATAAGACAATCAAGTCATAGAATTTTTGTTTTCTAATTTCAAGCTTGCTTTTCTGTTTGTTATATTGTCACATAATTTCACATATTTTAATTTAGTAGAAATTAGTAGAAATGTCTTTAAAGGTGATCGATATTTTTTTTATATTTGCTACATAATTTAATTTAATATATTATATTTTTTCTACATGTTTTTATACTTATTACTTATTGTTATCAGTGGTGACTGTAATAACCGTTAAAGCCCTACAGTCAGGTCATATTCATATTATATATACTATTTACTTCTATAAAAACCTTTAAACTTCACTGTCGTCTCCTAAAAGGTCAACAGTAGTTGTCAATAAATTAAGACTTTTTGAAGCTTGAAATGAGTAAAAAAAAATCTATAAATTTTATTAATATTTTTATATCTGCTGCATAAAAATCTCCATGATAAAATATTAGATGTATTTGTATATATTTAATATAGTTTTGCGCATATTTTAACTTTAAGATCTCATTGTTAAAAGGCCACATTCAAGTTGTTTTTGTATTGTAAATAAAGGTCATCAAAATTCTCGTTAAAGTGCTTGTTTAAAAAAAATCATACTCATAACATTATTAAACTATAAATGTGTGTGTGTGTGTATATATATATATATATATATATATATATATATAAAATTTAAATGATGGCTATTTGTATTTTTTTAAATAAAATTTAAAAATATATATAAAAAATTGTTCCTCCGAAAAGGTCCAACTTGTGTGATACTTTGGAATTTGATTTTTTTTTTGTAAGTGGTAATCTCAGAAATATTACGTAGATTCACATATATTTTACATATTGTTACCTTTTTTTTACTTAAATTTTTTGGCTACTGTTTTTTATTGTATATTTTTTTGCAGTCTAATTACAATAAGCTAAAATAACTGCGATTGAACAAATGTAATAATTGTAAAATACCTGCCTTCAAGTCTTTCATATTATATATAATATTTTCTGCAAAAGCCTTTAAAAATTCACAGCATTCGTTTAAAAAAAAAAACACTACACTAATACCTTAACACCAGTTAAATTGTTGTATACAGGACCTAGCATATTTAAACAACTGTTGTATTTTTAAATATCAGCCTGTTTTCTACCCAAAAGGTCAAACTTATATTTTCCCAGTTGATATGAGTTAATATGTCATGTGTAATGTTTAAGGCGTCCTCTGTATGCTCTTCTGGCCTTTAACAGACTACCAGATGCTTCAACTCTGATATATAAGTCGAGTAAAATGTGTTTTTATCGACTGAATGTAGAAGCAAGAGGTTGTTTCTTTACTCCTGCATTGATCCAGTTTCAAATTAGATATCTGACATTCCACCTGTTATTTTGATTTGATTGGATCAGTACGTAGACATGCAGACACACACAAGTAAATAGAGGACATACTATCACTGTGGTGATATTTTTGAACAGACGCATTTCTGTGTTCTCATTCATCACCACTCCATGTTCTATAAATAACTCTCAGTGTGTAAGCTAACACTCATCCAGACACGACACGCAGTTCCTGTTCTTGACTCATGTTACAGTTCATCCTCTTTCCTAGCATTTTCCCCACAAATTCTGTCTGAGACTTTTTTACAATTCCTGGCTCTGTTCCACATAGACTGGATTTTTTAACGACATTTTATTCAGCAGGAAACGTGCATTATAAAACATAATAGCTATAATATATGTTATCATAGTAACTACAGCTAAAAACTACCTCAGGAGGCTATTACTATAGCTAGTTGACAAATACAGCTTATAATTTACCTCAGGAATTATTACTAGCTACCTAACTTAAGTACAGCTAAAGCAATTACCTCAAGAGGTTATTAGTAGCTGGTTAGCTTAACTACAGCTAATATTACCTCAAGAGGTTATTAGTAGCTGGTTAGCTTAACTACAGCTAATATTGCCTCAAGAACAATTACCTCAAGAGGTTATTAGTAGCTGGTTAGCTTAACTACAGCTAATATTGCCTCAAGAACAATTACCTCAAGAGGTTATTAGTAGCTGGCTAACTTAAATATGGCTAAAATTATGTCAGGAGATTTTACTAACTAATTTAGCTAATTTAGTTAAGCAGGATCTTCTCCTGAAGACATGGGAGCCAGATGTATAAAATGATTACCGGTAAATCATTGTTCTTATGGTAAGGCTAATATTCATATCATAGCACTCAGGTGTCAGCATAGCAGTGGGACTATGTGACAATGCTTTATTAAATTCCAAGATATGATTCCCTCAAGATTCCTTAACAAATGACAAAGCCAATGTGTTGATCACAGATAATTAGGTTTTTGCGTGTGTGCATGAGTGCTTGTATGCATCTGAGAGAGAGAGCATCTTAGCAAACTTTATCCACGTTTCATACACAGTGCGAGGAGCAGCCGTCCTGCGGGAGGATTATATAATCATCTGCACATGAGGCGTGTACGTGTGTGTGAGACAATGGGACTAGATGAGTGTGTGAAAGGACAGAGAGTGTGTGTGTGTATTAGTGTGCATTAGTGTGTAATAGGACATCATGTCTGTCTTAGTGAGTTGTGGAGTGTGTGTGTGTAGCTGCACACCAACTGACACAAGTCCTCTTCATTCTGCAGCCAGTTACATAACAGTAACACTTGCACTTAGCACTTAGTCACACACACACACATTGTCTTGCTGCTATTGACACACACTGTGTGTGTGTGTGTGTGTAAGCAACAGACTGTAGTAAGTGTAGGGCAGTGTAGAGGCAGAGCCATCTCACCTCCTCCCCTGCTGTTAAACACACACATACTGAATATAGAAATGTATATATTTAAATAAATGCTTGTGTGTGTGTGTGTGTGTGTGTGTGTATATATATATATATCTATATATATATATATATATATGCACACACACACAGAGTATAAATAAATTATTTTTATGTTTGGGCTTGCTTGTACGATTCAACTCCAGAGATAGTGACCAATGATGAAACTACTTGCACTAAAATGTGTAAGGAATACTGAAGCGTGGGGAATGCTGGAGTGTATGGTATACTGAAGCGTGGGGAATGCCGGAGTGTAAGGAATACTGAAGCGTGGGGAATGCCGGAGTGTAGGGAATACTGAAGCGTGGGGAATGCCGGAGTGTAGGGAATACTGAAGCGTGGGGAATGCCGGAGTGTAAGGAATACTGGAGTGTGGGGAATGCGGGAGTGTAAGGAATACTGAAGTGTGGGGGATGCTGGAGTGTAAGGAATACTGAAGCGTGAGGAATGCTGGAGTGTAAAGAATACTGAAGCGTGGGGAATACCGGAGTGTAAGGAATACTGAAGCGTGGGGAATGCCGGATTGTAAAGAATACTGGAGTGTGGGGAATGCCGGAGTGTAAGGGATACTGAAGCGTGGGGAATGTCGGAGTGTAAGGAATACTGAAACGTGGGGAATGCTTGATTGTAAGGAATATTGAAGCGTGGGGAATGCGGAGTCTATTGAATACTGAAGCGTGGGGAATGCCAGCGTGTAAGGAATACTGAAACGTGGGGAATGCTGGATTGTAAGGAATATTGAAGCGTGGGGAATGCCGGAGTCTATTGAATACTGAAGCGTGGGTAATGCCGGATTGTAAAGAATACTGAAGTGTGGAGAATGCCGGATTGTAAGGAATATTGACGCGTGGGGATTGCCGGAGTGTAAGGAATACTGAAGCGTGGGGAATACCGGAGTGTAAGGAATACTGAAGCGTGGGGAATGCCGGAGTGTAAGGAATACTGAAGCGTGGGGAATGCCGGAGTGTAAGGAATGCTGAAGCGTGGGGAATGCCGGAGTCTATTGAATACTGAAGCGTGGGGAATGCCGGAGTGTAAGGAATACTGAAACGTGGGGAATGCCGGATTGTAAAGAATACTGAAATGTGGGGAATGCTGGCGTGTAAGGAATACTGAAGCGTGGGGAATGC
>JAFFST010045956.1:11581-14839 GCA_022414735.1 Noturus placidus | reverse complement strand
CACTCTATAAACACACACTCTATAAACACACACTCTATAATCACACACTCTATAATCACACACAGTCTATACTCACACACACTCTATAATCACACACTCTATAATCACACACTCTATAATCACACACTCTATAATCACACATGCTAATCACACACTCTATAATCACACACTCTATAATCGCACACTCTAATCACACACACTATAATCACACACTCTATACCCACACACACACTATAATTACACACACTCTATACCCACACACACTCTATAATCACACACTATATAATCACACACACTCTATAATCACACAGTATAATCACACAGTCCATAATCACACACTCTCTATAATCACACACTCTAGAATCACACAGTCTATAATCACACACTCTAATCACACACACTATAATCACACACTATAATCACACACTCTAATCACACACTCTAATCACATACTCTATATTCACACACTCTAATCACACACTCTATAATCACACACTATAATCACACACTATAATCACACACTCTATAATCACACTCTATAATCACACACTCTATAATCACACACTAATAATCACACACGCTCTATAATCACACACTCTATACTCACACACACTCTATAAACACACACTCTATAAACACACACTCTATAAACACACACTCTATAATCACACACTCTATAATCACACACAGTCTATAATCACACACACTCTATAATCACACACTCTATAATCACACAGTATAATCACACAGTCTATAATCACACACACTCTATAATCACACACTCTACAATCACACAGTCTATAATCACACACTCTAATCACACACTCTATAATCACACACACTCAATAAATCACACTCTATAATCACACTCTATAATCACACACTCTATAATCACACACTAATAATCACACACGCTAATCACACACTCTATAATCACACACTCTATAATCACACACACTCTATAATCACACACTCTATAATCACACACACTCTATAATCACACACTCTATACTCACACACACACACTCTATAATCACACACTCTATAATCACACACTCTCTATAATCACACACTCTATAATCACACAGTCTATAATCACACTCTCTATAATCACACACTCTCTATAATCACACACACTCTATACCCACACACACTCTATAATCACACACTCTATAATCACACACTATAATCACACACTCTATAATCACACAGTCTATAATCACACACTATAATCACACAGTCTATAATCACACACTCTATAATCACACAGTATAAAAACACAGTCTATAATCACACACTCTATAATCACACACTCTATAATCACACACTATAATCACACACTATAATCACACAGTCTATAATCACACACTCTAATCACACACTCTAATCACACACTCTATAATCACACACACTCTATAATCACACACTATAATCACACACTCTATAATCACACAGTCTATAATCACACACTATAATCACACAGTCCATAATCACACACTCTCTATAATCACACACTCTAGAATCACACAGTCTATAATCACACACTCTAATCACACACAATCACACTCTATAATCACACTCTATAATCACACACTCTATATTCACACACTCTAATAGTCACACACGCTAATCACACACTCTATAATCACACACTCTATAATCACACACACTCTATAATCACACACTCTATAATCACACACACTCTATACTCACACACTATAATCACACACTCTATATTCACATACTATAATCCCACACTCTATAATCACACACTAAAAATCACACAGTCTATAATCACACACACTCTATAATCACACACTATAATCACACACTATAATCACACACTCTATAATCACACACTCTAATCACACACTCTAAATCACACAGTCTATAATCACACACTCTATAATCACACACAGTCTATACTCACACACACTCTATAATCACACACTCTATAATCACACACTCTATAATCACACACAGTCTATACTCACACACACTCTATAATCACATACTCTATAATCACACACAGTCTATACTCACACACACTCTATGATCACACACACTTTATACTCACACACACACACTCTATAATCACACACTCTATAATCACACACTCTATAATCACACACTCTATAAGCACACACACTCTATACTCACACACACACACTCTATAATCACACACTCTATAATCACACATGCTAATCACACACTCTATAATCACACACACTCTATAATCACACACTCTATACTCACACACACACACTCTATAATCACACACTCTATAATCACACACTCTCTATAATCATACACTCTATAATCACACACACTCTATAATCACACACTCTATAATCACACACTCTATAATCACATAACTCTATATTCACACACTATAATCACACACACTCTATAATCACACACACTCTATACCCACACACACTCTATAATCACACACTCTACAATCACACACTATAATCACACAGTCTATAATCACACACTCTATAATCACACACTCTAATCACACACTCTAATCACACACTCTATAATCACACACTCTAATCACACACTCTATAATCACACACTATAATCACACACTATAATCACACACTCTATAATCACACTCTATAATCACACACTCTATAATCACACACTAATAATCACACACGCTCTATAATCACACACTCTATAATCACACACACTCTATAAACACACACTCTATAATCACACACTCTATAATCACACACACTCTATAATCACACACACTCTATACCCACACACTCTATAATCGCACACTCTATAATCACACACTCTATAATCACACTCTATAATCACACAGTCTATAATCACACACTATAATCACACAGTCTATAATCACACACTCTCTATAATCACACACTCTCTATAATCACACACTCTATAATCACACAGTATAATCACACAGTCTATAATCACACTATAATCACACACTCTATAATCACACAGTCTATAATCGCACACTCTAATCACACACACTATAATCACACACTCTATACCCACACACACACTATAATTACACACACTCTATACCCACACACACTCTATAATCACACACTATATAATCACACACACTCTATAATCACACAGTATAATCACACAGTCCATAATCACACACTCTCTATAATCACACACTCTAGAATCACACAGTCTATAATCACACACTCTAATCACACACACTATAATCACACACTATAATCACACACTCTATAATCACACACTATA
>JAFFST010045956.1:4081-6581 GCA_022414735.1 Noturus placidus | reverse complement strand
CTATCTCTCTATCTCACTCTATCTCTCTCCCTCTCACTCTATCTCTCTCTCTCCCTCTCACTCTATCTCTCTCTCCCGCTCTCTCTGTCTCTGTCTCTCTCTCTCTCTCTCTCTCTCTCAGCACACACTGTTTTTTTTTAGGTCTTTCTGACCTTGTTATGGTCTTCTGGGAAATGAGTTATGATGGTGGCGGTGTATTTTAGCCGAAAGCGGAGATTGATCTGGGAAAAACGTGAACAGAGCAGTGACGGAAATACGGAGAAGCTTGAGAGTGAAATAAAGATAAATATAGAAACAGCTGTAAAAAAAACACAGAAGAGGACAAATGGCATTTTCACACAAAGACATTTCACTAGTTCTTCTTGTGAGGACAAACTGCAGGAGCATCTGTTCACAACGCAAGCTGAGAGTGTCACACACACACACACACACACACACACACACACACACACACACACACACACACACACTGTTAATAAGAATAGTCTGGACAAAAATAAAATGCATACAATGTTGAAAAAATGCAATTCTTCAGCCAAAAAAAGTTCTGTGTGACGTTCCTCAGCTTAGCACTGGAGCTACAATGCTAATGCAGCTACTCAGTAATGGAAGCGAATCATCTCCAGTTTATCGTATCACATCACACGTTGGACTCCTGATTTACTGAGACCCCAAATAACGAAGCTAGATGGTGAGTACAGTCTGATCTTCTGCATGTATTTAAATGACGTCATGTTAAACAATCCTTAAATCAGTTTCTTTCTTGTTTGCGTGTGATAATTCTTTCCCGAAAGCTGTGATGAGTTCAGAAAAACTTCAACTAGTAAACTTAAACTACACCTAAAGTTTATTGCTGACTAAAAGCACAGAGATAGGTTGAAAATTGTTCTGCATAACGATTTGCATAAAATGCTAGCTTTTTGAGAGGAACATGCGAGGAACGTGAGAGGAACATGAGAGGAACATGTGAGGAACATGCGAGGAACATGCCAGGAACGTGAGAGGAACGTGAGAGGAACATGAGAGGAACTTGAGAGGAACATGAGAGGAACGTGAGAGGAACATGAGAGGAACGTGAGAGGAACATGAGAGGAACATGAGAGGAACATGAGAGGAACATGCCAGGAACGTGAGAGGAACGTGAGAGGAACATGAGAGGAACGTGAGAGGAACATGAGAGGAACATGAGAGGAACATGCCAGGAACGTGAGAGGAACATGAGAGGAACTTGAGAGGAACATGAGAGGAACATGCGAGTAACATGCCAGGAACGTGAGAGGAACTTGAGAGGAACATGTGAGGAACTTGAGAGGAACATGAGAGGAACATGCGAGTAACATGCCAGGAACGTGAGAGGAACTTGAGAGGAACGTGAGAGGAACGTGAGAGGAACATGAGGAAAAGTCCTCCATCTTTATCTAAAGCTTTATTTAACACTTTACATGAACTGATGTAATGATTCTTTAAACTTACTTTTAATAATAAATTAATAATATAATCATAATATAATAATTTCAATAACTTCATTTAGAAAGTGCAGGTTCCATAAATCTCGGCAGGTGTTCGTTCTATATTAGTGTTACAGAAGGCGTTCAGGTGTTAATAACCGAATCCAGGTGTTTATTCTAGATTACAGATGTTATTTAAACAGTCCAGATGTTCAGACCCTAATCCAGGTGTTAATGCTACACTGCAGCTGTGAATTCAGCTCTGGAGGTGTCTCAGCAGCGTCTCTGCTCCTCACCTGTCCGAACACGGAGTTGAGAATAGGCCGCAGTTTGAAATCTGAGTCGGAAGATGCTGCGCTCGTGGAGGCTGCGGGCACCGGTGAGCACGAGCTGCCCATGTCGGGGTCGCGCGCTTGTCCCCCGGCTCCGGATGTCCGCCGGTGCGTCCGGTGGGACTGGAAGAACAGAAGCGAGGTGGAAGAGGAAGTGGAGGCCGTCTCGTCCGAGCCCTCGGAAAAAGACCGAGTCCGGTTGGGCGCGCGAGCACCGTGAGCGTGTTTCGTGCGTGGCTCGTGAGGCAGGTCGTCCCGCGCGGACCGGTTATGGTGATGATGATGATGATGATGATGATGGTGGTTGTGATGATTGTTGTGATGATGGTGATGATGGTGATGGTGTCGGTGCGCGTGTCTGGATGTCTTGCGCTCTTTTCCTCCACCGTCATCACCACCACCACCACCGCTACTGTCGCCGCCGCTGCTCGCGCCCGTCCGCTCCGGTGCATCCTCGCGCAGTTTCGGCTGGCTCTTCCCCGCCGCGCGCTTTCGGTCCGGCTGCGACGGCAGCAGCAGTGCAGGGTGGCAGAGCGGCCGGCGCGAGCTCGCGTCGCTATCGGGGCTCCAGAGCGGCTCGTCCGGGGCTCGCGATCTCCGGTCTACCGCGGAAGATCTGAGAAGAGAAGCGGTGGAGTCGCTTTTAGGGAGCGAGAGACTCATGATGGGCTTCATCTGTTCATCCTAAACAGAGATTAGGACAAGGGGAGGGAGAGGAGG
>JAFFST010045955.1:10000-13163 GCA_022414735.1 Noturus placidus | reverse complement strand
GCGAGAGAGAGAGAGAGAGAGAGAGCACACACACACACACACACACACACAAACACATTCACACACACACACACACTCACACACACACTCTCTCTCTCACACACACACACACACACACACTCACACGCATGCACATCGGCCTGCATCATTTCATATAAAAACCACATATAGGTATCTCTCTTCTCATTGGTCAGAAGGTGTTGATGAGTTTTCTAACAGTATCGCAGTTTTACATTAATTCGCTTCTTCTAATACATTATCGTTATCATTATCGTCTCAATAGTAACCATCGATACGGTGTTTACAAGAGAGATGGGTTGGATAAAAACTGATTAATATTCAAAGAAATGACAAAAAATAAGTAAGTAAATAAATAAAGAAATAACCCTGAGATGTCGGACAAACTGCTCATATTTCTACAAAATCAATGAAGGAAATGGTCCACCTTTGTCCCTTTGTTGCATTAAGTAAACAATTGAGAAACATTCACTCTCTAAAATGTAAACTTTCAGGTAGTCTGATGGGGTTAAACGTGGCTCGTATTACAGTGACACGTCCCATGTGTTTAAAAGGTCACCGCGATAAGGTCGATGCGTCAGTTTGTGTTTATTCTAAACAAGTTCCTACGCTTATGCAAGGCTGAAACCTTTCTACTTTTTGCACTTTCCTTCTTCTCTTTCGTCGCAGGCCGTAACGCCTCACAGCGCAACCCTCCTGACCACCGGAGCGGGAAGTCCACCCTCTGCGGTCAGCCCGTTTCGCTTCGGAGGCCTATTTTCGTCTGCTATTTTAAGCATGAGATTAAGAAAGAAGCAAAACACGACCCTGTGGCTGGAATGCTTAGATTTAGGTCAGCAATGTCAGCAATGTCATGGTCAAAGTGTACGCTTGTCACGAGTGACTCACGCTGAGACCGATCCCTCTGGAATCAGCACCTTGATTAAAAAGTGTTGATTTGGTTAGTAACTTTGGTGAAAGGGCCCCATAAATTTCTACTGTAAGTCACTTTGGATAAAAGGATCTACAATGAAGAAATGTAAACATTTTAACAGCCACTATCTGGAAATATAAACAGAAAATAGTTTAGAAAGCACTCGCATGAGCATGCTAGACCAGTAGGGGGCGATAGTGCAATTTCAAAATTGCGAGTTAAGCAGGTTAATGGAAATGCAGAGAAAGAACTCAAATATATATCAAAAAATATCCTTATACATGTGGGCGTGGTCTAAATTGACCATCTTGACCGCGCAGCTTGAGGTTTGATTTAACCTGGATTAAGTGAGTAAATAAATGTACAACAGTGTAGCAGCTCTTGAGACCTGAGAAATCAACACTTAAATAATTAAATCTGTTACATGTTACGATAAGCTATAACAAGAACTGAATTAATTCTTACGTAGAAACAAGTGCACGATTTCAGCGCTTGGAATAAAATCCGAACGAATCTTCGTCTGATTCATGAAGCAGTCCAGCAACTGTCCAAAAACAAGCTGTGATTCAAAATCAAAAAGAAACATGATAATGAATCAAACCCACTCTGGCAACCGGTTTTATCTCTTTGATTTATTCTCTGAAATGCACATGACTCTGCTCTAAGCATGGTGTGATCACAAGACCTTGGATTCTGCCTGATTGTTTTTCTCATTAATTACACATAAACAGGAAAATGAGTCATTATTTTGAGGTATAAATTATTCCTAGTATGAGCTTTGTTTAGCTTTAGCCTTCAACTTTGGCTTAAGTTAAATGTTTAGGCATTTACCCACTGGAAAATAAACTATAGTCCAAATTATTCCAAAACTTAATCGTTTTTTATGTTTCTGATTAGCAGTTGGCACGCAAAATTAGTTTTGGTTTGCACTCAGAAAGAGGCTTTCTCAGAAATCCTGTTAGGTTAGTTCATATAATATAGCTGGGTGACATTAGTAGCAAAGATTATGACTTTTATGAAAGATATCCTGTCAAGATAACCCTTTCTGGATAGCTCATACTAGCTAGCTAGTTAGCATTAACAATAAAGTTTCAATACTTTTTTTATTCAGTCAGAAATCCTGTCAGGTTAGCTCATATTACCTAGCTAGTTAGCATTAGCTATAAAGATTACAATTTTTAAAATAAAAGTCATAGTGTAATAATGTAATTTTTATAGCTAATGCTAACTAGCTAGGTAATATGAGCTAACCTGACAGGATTTCTGACTGAATAAAAAAAAATATTGAAACTTTATTGTTAATGCTAACCAGCTAGCTAATATGAGCTATCCAGAAAGGGTTTCTGACAGGATATCTTTCATAAAAGTCATAATCTTTGCTACTAATGTCACCCAGCTGTATTATATGAACTAACCTGTCAGATTTCTTCACACTAGCCAGGAATCTAGCTAAGATTTTTACATTTATAAATATGACTAAAAATCCTCTCAGAACTGCTGTTAGTTTACCATGGTAGCGATGGTAGTAGTAACATTAAAGATTATTTTGATGATTTTAAAATCCTCAGGTTAAACTCGCAGCTAGCATTCCTTAGCATCAAACTTTATAAATATAATTTAAAAGCTACTATGAATCTACGATGAGTTCCTGTCATGTTAGTGCATGTTAATTAACTGGTTAGCATTAGCAGTAAATATAATTTATACGTATGAATATAACTATAACAATCCTTTAACAATCCCACGTTAGCTCGTCCTAGCTAGCCAGTTAGCATTAACAATAAATATTCAATAAGTTTTTTTTTTTTAATCCTGTCAGAAATCCTGTCAGATTTCCTTACATTAACCAGGAAGATAGTTAAGATTATTACATTTATAAATATGAATAAATAAATAAATAAATTTATAAAAATTCTCTCAGAACTGCTGTTAGTTTATCATGTTAGATAGTTAGCATTAACAGTAAAGGTTATTTTGATGATTTTAAAATCCTCAGGTTACGCACGTAGCGAGCATTCCTTAGTGTAATTCATTATTAATATGATTTTAATTCCTCTAAGAATTCCTGTCATGTTAGCTCATATTACCTTAGCATTCGCAGTAAATGTAATTTATATGTATGGATATAACTATAAATCCTTTCACAATCCTGTCAGGTTAGCTCATGTTAGCTATCTGGCTAGCATTAGTGCCATGAAGATGACTTATACAGTTTCTTTTCGTGTTAGCTCA
>JAFFST010045955.1:0-5000 GCA_022414735.1 Noturus placidus | reverse complement strand
AAAAAAAAAAGATTTAAACAAATCAGAAATTTGTTGGAACAATATACTCTGGGGAGAGGAAATGCTGCTGCAAATGTTCAGCTCAAGAGAGGTTGTGTTGTGTGTACGATCCCATACACACCATACACACAGTGAAGCATGGTGGTGGGAGCATCATTATATGGAGCTGCCACTCTGCAAAACTCTGGGGCATTACATACCATTCAAAAACTGGATATATGCCCTGGAAGTATATTAAATAACAAAAACGCAAGTGTCTGAATACTTATTTCCCCTCACTGTTAGTTAAAATATCATTTTATTTTAAAAATGTTTTATTTTGTTTGTTTGTTCCATTTTTAATGAATCAACATCTAATATATATATATATATATATATATATATATATATATATATATATATATATATATATATATATATAAAGGTTCCTTAAAGGTTCTTTTGATGGTTAACATTCTATGTTCTACTTGGAACCTCGGCTGCATAGTTCCACACAGAGGCTTCAAGATGGATAACCTAAAGAACCCCACAGCTTGGGTTACTCTCTGTATGGAGATTTTTCTTGTCCTTGTCAGGTCTTTGTGGGGTTCCTTAGGGTTCTCCGTGTTTCTCCTATATTTTAACAGCATGCAGGTAGGTGGATTGGAGACTAAACTCCCTCTAGGTGTGAGTGAGTGGGTGTTTGAGTGGGTGTGCTGGTTTTAATACTCTTTTTTCATTTCAAAAGAGACATTATTAGCATTTAAGTTCCCATTTTTCTTTACAGCAGAATTTATTTCACCAGGAATAAAAGGACCAGGGAACTGTGATGTGTGTGTGTGTGTGTGTGTGTGTGTGTGTCCAGGAAATCTTTCCGGGAGTCCCCTGAGAGCCTGCTAAGACCTGTCTCCATGCATCACTCTTGGAGAAGAATGTTTTCACACACGTAGCATGTAATGGATGGAGGAAAAACCCATGAAAAGGACTTTCCCAGATGAAGAACCCGCCTGCATGCATTTATAGCCCACAGCGCAGAAAATCCTAAGCCGGGTTGTGAACCATGTTTGATTGTTATTGTTTCAAGTTCACGCTTCAGTTAAGACCCTGTTGAGTGCTCCAGTAGATGTTTAAGATTTAGTGTAATCCACAAGGGCTGAACTATGTACCTGTCAAACCCAAACAGAAGAGGTTTTGCTTACAGCTGTTTCACTACGCAGAGTTCATTCCAGGAAAGCCATCGCTGAAGCAAATCATAGCAAGGAGGAATAAAATCCTAGGCTGGTTTTAATAATGTGGGCGTTTTGGCGTTACCATCTTTAACCTTTCTGTTCTGTTTATTTCCACAGTTCCTTGGTAACCTGTGATAGATCTGGTGTCGCCTTTTAAAATGTGAAAATAATCACCATAATACTGTAAAGTTGACCACCAGATTCAGAAAGATTAATAATGTGTAACTTGTGGGAGTAGGAGGGAAGATTTTTCAGGAGATATTCTAGACAAAAGCTACATGCAGGTACAACACCGCATATTAAACCAATATTTGGGGTTTACTAATGTTAGCCGGAGAACTTTTGGCAAGTGCAATTTTTTTCTTTACAAAATGTCATTTAAAGATTAGGAGAAAGATCTGGAAACCTGGCAAATTTCAGCTTGATCGGATTTTCTTGGTTTGAGAAAATTTCTACTTAGCTCCGCCCCCTTCGCATGACCACACCCCGAACGTTACACATATCTTCAGAATCTTGTTCTTGTGCAAGTTCTGTCCAAATCCATGCAACCATTCACAAATTACAACGGTTACAGTAAATTAAGCCCCGCCCCTAGAATTGATTGAAATTTGACAGCCATATTGTTTACAAATCACAATATACTGTATGTTTGAATTTTGAATAATTTAGTGTTCTGAAACAAATATTTTACATATACAAATAAAAGGTTTCACATATTATGGAAATTAGTTTGTAATCTTAGTGGGTGGAGATAAATGGTCCAACTATAATACTAACGTACTTGTGCTTATTTAAATGTGTACTGTATGTATGAATTAACAATTTTACTTAAGTTTTAAAGCAACTAGTTCTGGGTCTAAATGTTCTAAATTGCATGAACACATACAGTGGGGGAAAAAAGTATTTGATCCCTTGCTGATTTTGTACATTTGCCTACTGACAAAGAAATGATCAGTGTATAATTTTAATGGTAGGTTTATTAGAACAGTGAGAGACAGAATAATAACAAGAAAATCCAGAAAAATGCATGTCAAAAATGTTATAAATTGATTTTTATTTTAATGAGGGAAATAAGTATTTGACCCCTCTGCAAAACATGACTTAGTACTTGGTAATGACTTAGTAATTACTTTTCATTTTCAATGCCCTGGCTGAGGGAAGGAGGTTCTCACCCAAGATTTGACGGTACATGGCCCCGTCCATCGTCCCTTTGATGCGGTGAAGTTGTCCTGTCCCCTTAGCAGAAAAACACCCCCAAAGCATAATGTTCCCACCTCCATGTTTGACGGTGGGGATGGTGTTCTTGGGGTCCTAGGCAGCATTCCTCCTCCTCCATACACGGCGAGTTGAGTTGAGGCCAAAGAGCTCCATTTTGGTCTCATCTGACCACAACACTTTCACCCAGTTGTCCTCTGAATCATTCAGATGTTCATTGGCAAACTTCAGACAGACATGTATATGTGCTTTTCTTTCAGTCCTTCATGGCGTAGTGTGTTACCATTTGTTTTCTTGGTGTCTATGGTCCCAGCTGCCTTGAGATCATTGGCAAGATCCTCCCGTGTAGTTCTGGGCTGATTCCTCGCTGTTCTCATGATCATTGCAACTCCACGAGATGAGATCTTGCATGGAGTCCCAGGCCGAGGGAGATTGACATTTCTATTATCCATTTGCGAAGGGGGCAAACACTTTTTCACACCACTGTATATATATATATATATATATATAATCGCGAAAAGACTCTAGCTGTTAATTTTATGCAGCACTGAAATGATGGAAATGAGGAGCTGAAGTCCATCTAGCCCAGATTGGAATGAACTAAACAGTCGAATGTATAAGTAAAATGACATTGATCGCCACGGTAATGGCTTTTGAAATGAAGCCAGGCCACCATGCTGAATGAAGTCCAGCCATGATGAACATGACAATAATCACTAAAAGCTTGTCTGAAAGCCTTACACGGAGACATGGACGCCAATATTTCCTTCATTAAACACTCGAATAATCTGCCACTTACATGGTCGAATGACAGGGGTGCAACAGCCAATCAGACGGTGGGCCTAAGACACAGCTTAATTTGCCATGATTTTTTACAAATAATCACAAAATTCTACTTTGTTTAGGATTTATACTCAATCAGACACCTTCAGATCAGTAGTGTAGGAAAATATCCTGAGTAGTGGAGAATTTGTCTCATATAAACCCCACATGAGTAATGTGGTGTGTAGTGAGGTTTATAGTTAAGTAGTGCGGGATATAGGTAAGGTTGTGAGGTTTAAAGGTGAGTAGTGAGGTTTATAGGTGAGGTTGTGATGTTTATTTGTGAGTAGTGAGGTTTACATGTGAGTCATGAGGTTTAAAGGTGAGGTTGTAATGTTTATGGGTGAGTAGTGAGGTTTATAGTTGAGGTTGTGAGGTTTATAGGTGAGTAGTGAGGTTTACATGTGAGTCATGAGGTTTAAAGGTGAGGTTGTAATGTTTATGGGTGAGTAGTGAGGTTTATAGTTGAGGTTGTGAGGTTTATAGGTGAGTAGTGAGGTTTACATGTGAGTCATGAGGTTTAAAGGTGAGGTTGTAATGTTTATGGGTGAGTAGTGAGGTTTATAGTTGAGGTTGTGAGGTTTATAGGTGAGTAGTGAGGTTTACATGTGAGTCATGAGGTTTAAAGGTGAGGTTGTAATGTTTATGGGTGAGTAGTGAGGTTTATAGTTGAGGTTGTGAGGTTTATAGGTGAGTAGTGAGGTTTATAGGTGAGGTTGTGAAGTTTATATGTGAGTAGTGAGGTTTATACGTGAAATGTAGAGGTGTAAAGTTGAGTAGTGAGTTTTATAGGTGAGGTTGTGAGGTTTATAGGTGAGTAGTGAGGTTTATAGGTGAGTAGTGAGGTTTAAAGGTGGGGTTGTGAAGTTTAAAGGTGAGTAGTGAAGTTTATATGTGAGGTTGTGAGGTTTATAGGTGAGTAGTGAGGTTTATATGTGAGGTTGTAAGGTTTATAGGGGAGTAGTGAGGTTTACAGGTGAGGTTGTGAAGTTTATAGGTGAGAAGTGAGGTTTACAGGTGGGGTTGTAAGTTTATAGGTGAGTAGTGAGGTTTATAGGTGAAATGTAGAAGTTTAAAGGTGAGTAGTGAGGTTTATATGTGAGGTTGTGAGGTTTATAGGGGAGTAGTGAGGTTTACAGGTGGGGTTGTAAAGTTTATAGATGAGTAGTGAGGTTTATAGGTGATGTTGTGAGGTTTATAGATGAGGTTGTGAGGTTTATAGGTGAGTAGTGAGGTTTATAGGTGAGTAGTGAGGTTTACAGGTGAGGTTGTGATGTTTATAGGTGGCGTAGAGGTTTATAGGTGAGTAGTGAGGTTTATAGGTGATGTTGTGAGGTTTATAGATGATGTTGTGAAGTTTGTAGGTGAGTAATGAGGTTTATAGGTGAAATCTAGAGGTTTAAAGGTGAGTAGTGAGGTTTATAGATGAGGTTATGATGTTTATAGGTGGCGTAGAGGTTTATAGGTGAGTAGTGGGGTTTATAGGTGATGTTGTGAGGTTTATAGATGAGGTTGTGAGGTTTATAGGTGAGTAGTGAGGTTTATAGGTGAGTAGTGAGGTTTATAGGTGAAATCTAGAGGTTTATAGGTGAGTAGTGAGGTTTATAGGTGATGTTGTGAGGTTTATAGATGAGGTTGTGAGGTTTATAGGTGAGTAGTGAGGTTTATAGGTGAAATGTAGAAGTTTAAAGGTGAGTAGTGAGGTTTATATGTGAGGTTGTGAGGTTTATAGGTGAGTAGTGAGGTTTATATGTG
>JAFFST010045953.1:217041-231930 GCA_022414735.1 Noturus placidus | reverse complement strand
TCTGGTGGACCTTACTGTGTCAAGCAGCTCCTATTTAATAATAATTTAATAATAATTTAAGTGATGCCTTGATTGTGAACAGGTGTGGCAATAATCAGGCCTGGGTGTGGCTAGAGAAATTGAACTCAGGTGTGGACAACCACAGTTATAGTATGTTTTAACAAGGGGGGCAATCACTTTTTCACACAGGGCCATGATGGTTTGGATTGTTTTTCACCTTTAATAATAAACACCTTCATTTACAAATTGCATTTTGTGTTTACTTGTGTTGTCCTTGACTATTGTTTAAATTGGTTTGATGTTCCGAAACACTTAAGTGTGACAAACATGCAAAGGAACAGGAAATGAGGAAGGGGGCAAACACTTTTTCACACCACTGTAAATAAAATAAGAAGTGTATTATCACCTTTAATGTTCACGCTCTGCCTTAAGACATTTGGCCACACCCTCTACCTGACTAATACCTCTAGCCTAATCGAGTACATTTGTGATATCTTGAACATTTATTTTTCCAGAATGTTCTTTAAGACCCTAGTAAACATTGTTCTGAATTGGTGGAATTGGACCGACTGGTGGATTATAGATAAGCATCATAGCAGCACACTAAATCAGCCACCGGTAATGTGAGCATGGAAAGCATGGAATCTAACATTGCATATCTCATGACCAACTCATGACCGAAGAATTCCTCTTGGTCCACAATGACAAAAAAAGCCGTCATTATCCTCCTGGGATTTGAACTCATAACCTTGTGCCCACAAATCACTGATACAGTCCCACCTGTGTACATGGAGAGAGACCATGTCTGTCCTTCATGTGCAAACAAATCCAGTTAACAGATCGAACTCATCAACAAACACATCACACAAACACACGCGCACACACACACACACACACATACACACACACACACACACACACACACACACACACAGCTTGCTGATTAGTTTCCGCTTTGATACACACACTCCTGACCTTTCATTTCTTGCTCTCTCTACTCTTGCACATTTACTCAGAATAATCACGAGAGAGCTGAGAGACAGATTTTTTTTTTTTTTAAACAGGTTTTTATTCCAGCTCTGATGAGAGAAGCTTGCCCACTCTGCCCCCTGCTGGCACACCCTGTGGAGGAGGTTGGGGGTGGATGGGCGAAGGCACGAACAACCCTCTACTGATCACCAAGATTTTTTTGTAAAAAAAAAAAGTATTCTCTTTTTTAATAGCAAAACATAGATCATATGTCCATTCCAAATCATTTTATTACAAAATTGGTTTTAAAAAAATCATTACATTGCGGGCTACTAAATGATGTGTTGCAGTTTGTTTACATATGTGTCATTTCCCTTTAGAACAGTAACAGTGTGATTACCGGTAGAAAGATGTTGCTGTTGTTAGCCTTTGCTCGCAAAGAAGATAAGAAAAATGAGAAAATATGAAAATATATCAATCATATATGTAAACGGAGAGAGAGGTTGGAGGAACAGCAGAGGAAAAGTCTGTCACATCTAGTTAAGCCTCAGTGATGAGCTGAGGCTGACAGACTTTCCTGCTGACGGTGCTGTTGTTAGCACTTTGGAGGATGGAGATGCTAGCCAAGTGGTGTCCAACAAGAGGTTTTAGCCAAGAGGTTTTCCAGTCATTAGCAAACTCCTCTGCTCAGGAAAATATCAGTGGGGATGTTCAGATGCAACAAAAAAGTCACGATGCAGATCATGTTTACGACATGTTTTGTGAGTGTTATGACTCAGTGTTGAGGTGAAAACTGAAACTCTGAAGCTCCTGAAAACTGATCATCAGCTAAAAAAGTGACCAGACTCCAAGGCCTTCCTGGAGATCAGGTAACAATTTCAGTGGCTTTCTGCAGAAAGACAGCTGAAGGATATGGAGCATTGAGGTTAATCCTGCGATAAGAGCTCCATTTTCTCCTCCTCTGTCTGAGTTCAGCTACCAATTAGCACCACAACTGCCACAATCGAAACGTTTAACATGGCGATGATGAAAACCGTCATGGAAGAAAAGCTTTGAGTACCAAAGAGTCGGAATATATTTATTAACTAGTGTCTTACAATACGAGATAACATAAGATTTAAATAACATCATACCATCCACTTCATCATACCACCTTCTCACACTCACATTTATATAATTTCCGATTGTTTGTAATATCACGATATTAACACAATATACGTTAAAAAAATATATATATATATACTATATAAAATATATAAACTGATGGAACAATTAAAGGTTATTTAGCTGACTGACTAACATCACCCCAAAACACCAGTATGTATGTAGATAGCCTACATTACTTGCTCTGGCTAAACTAGCATGCTAGTTTAGTGCTAGTGTTTTATAGTAGCAGACACTGATGTTAGATGAAAGTTGGTTAGTTGGGTAGATGAAACAAAAATTTCTTGTATTTTAGCTAATACTCAGGAGATTGTCTCGTCCAGTCTGCAGCTTTATGTCATGTCCTGCTACGGCGCTAAGACTTTCAGATTCTTTCCAATCCAGCTTTCTGAAGGTCCAGACTGGACTGCCGGATCTCTGCAGCCAGACTGTTACTCTTTCTGCACACAAAATGCCAGCATGTCAGATTCCGCAGACCGGTGCGGGCGTCTGCCTCCATTTCCATCCTGTTTATTTTCCCTGCAGGAGCCATGAGCAGAAATCGATTACAGCCCAAATGTCACATGCGAGCAGAATGTGTAATTTGGCTGAACGCTGATGTGTGCATGCTCGGCTTTTCTGCACTGACATTCATGGAGATGAACATCTGACAAGATGTGATGTCTCAACCGGATCGGGGTAAAAAACCGTAAACGAGTCTTGCAAAGTGTTTTCAACTAAATTTTCTGTTGAAGTTTCTGATCCTGAGTTGAGGATGAACTTGAAGTTTGCACTTTAGTTGTTCTGTTAATTAGTATTTACTGTCAGTACCAGTGGAGCTGCTCAGAGTTATACAATTCTTAACCATATTTCAGATACTTTAACAAAAATGTATTTTAATTTATATATTATTACAGGACACCACAGCGTAATTTTTAATAAGACAAAAAAGTGTTAGTGAGAAATCATAAAGAAGCGTAAACTCCTCCTTTCCGAAGATGTCGGAAAAACTTACAGCTTTACCTCTGACTGTTACACAGCACAGACACTGGAGACTCCTTCCATACATGTTAGATTTTAATAAATGTCTCCTTGCAGAAAACTGTCATGAGATCATGTAAAATTCATTCATAACAATTATGAGAACAATGACAATAATAATAATAATAATAATAATAATAATAATAATAATAATATAAACCAGTGAGATTAAATAAAAATGACTGTAAAAGTTTGTACCTCATTTCTACAGTTTAGAGATTGTTGTAACAAATAATTAAAATAAACAAAAATTCTAGGTGTCGATAAATAATAAAAATCTACGTTCACTGAGAAATAAAAGACATACAAACATTGTGTTAAATATTTCCCTCTGGACCGTGGGGAAACTCTGTCTCTTCATCTCTCCGTACCACTGCTCACTGATCCTTCATTACTGTTGTTCCTCCATCAATCAGGACCGGGTTTGTGCTGAGGAATAAACCATGTGGGGAATTAATAATGCTGCTCTTTTTCTTCAGATAAATAGACAGACAGACAGACAGACAGACATACAGACAGATAGACAGATAGATAGACAGACAGAAAGACAGACAGATAGATAGATAGATAGATAGATAGATAGATAGATAGATAGATAGATAGATAGATAGATAGATAGATAGATAGATAGATAGAAACAGACAGATAAATAAATAATGCTGAATGTTGCTATTAAAATATTAGTAAAGTAGAAAGGTATCACAGGCATCCAGAATCAACCACCATCACACACACACGATATTGATTTTTAACACTTCACTTCATCTTCACTTTCTTTACATTTGTCTCCATGATGCAGACGTCTAAAAGCCGAACTCTGTCCCGCATGAGGAATTTATTTTATTTTAGTATGAATGGCTGATGTATGAAATCTTTATATTTCACAGCCTCAGTAACATGACAGTCTTGATGAGGATTCGTGGCCGGTCTCTCTTTATAAGAATTTTTTTTTTTAGATTGAAATCTTTCTATGATGAACTTGGCCCTGATATAATAAGTAATGAGTAAAATCAGAAGCTGAAGGGTAAAGTCGCACTCACAATCTGCTGGGATTTTCAGATGGGAAACCTAAAAACACGAATTCATCACATATCACTTCTCTCATCAGGTGAACCTTCTCTCACCCCCGTGGTGTTGTATAATTGGGTTCTGCCAGCTTATGTTGTTCTTTAATCTCACACTGGGCCGATCCAACTGGAAGAAGCAGGAGACATGAAGGGAAGTGAGCTGTTTATTGCTTTTCCCCGGTGGCAGGATGTCATCCAAACTTCATCAACCAAACTGAGCCAAGTCCTGAGAGGAGGAACATCTGAGTGCCAGCTGAAACCCCCCACCTCAAACCTACTCACCTCAAACCACCCTTCACCTCAAACCTCTCCTACATCTAACCTCACCAACCCTTAGCACCTCATTGTCTGTGAGGGATTTGGTGGTTTTGTGGTAAAACTCTTGCTGCTGAACATGGCAGTTGCTGGTCTGAATCCAAATTGTCCCAGTACTTTGTATGTTAGTTGGAAAAATGTAACTGGTGGCGGTGTAAAAAAAAATTAAACCAAGATGGTGCATGACTTCCCCGCTTCAAGTCTGTGGACAGGATCTTGTAGCTCATGAGGTTGAGAGGTTGCTGTAGTTCAAACCCCAGCCAGGAGTCCAGGATGTGAGGGTTGTAGTCCAGGAATCAGTGGAAGGAGGGTGTGACACTGGAAGGGGGTAATATCTGCACAGCTGCCCCCAGCAGTATCTGGAGATGAAAGGGGTTATAACACTTAGAGAGTGATTGTTACCTGAGCTCTTACACTGGTCCCAATATTATAAAAAACAAAGCTGACACTCACTCTCTAAGCATAATAACTCCTTTCTTTTCCAGACACCTTCTACAGCAACTTCTCAACCCAGAGGCAATGCTCATACAAGTGAGCAACAGGATCTCAAACAAGCAAATTGTTTTACAGACTTTTTCACCTTCATATAACTAAGTAAATGAGGGACATGTTCCCAAGACATGTACCGACTTGTTTTCATTTTATTATTTCATTATTTTTTGTTTTATTTCATTGTCTGTTGTTGCAACCATATATCCATATTTACATTTTCTGAAATATTATTACTTTTATGTTATTATCAGTTATCAACTGATATCAACTAACAACTTCTGTATTAGAATCATGGACTTGGTTCAATTCTAAATGTTAACCATCGTAACCATTTGTGATTGAAGTTACTAAACTTTATCAGAATAGAAATGCAGTGACACCATTAACGGTCCGTAATATTTTCTCCTTCACGCCTATCAGTATTGTGTGTGTGTGTGTGTGTTTGTGTTGTATTTGTGTTTACTGCTGTGTGTTGACTGATTGTAAACTCCAGAGGAGTTTAATAAGCTAATAAATGTGATAATAAATCATAAACGCAGTGTGATGTGAAGGACGAGGAGTTAAACTGATTAGAAAAGCAATCTCAGTGTTTCTGTACCAGCTCTGGGAGAAATTACACTTTTAGTCGTTTAACTTTCCTCTGAAAAGAAAGACACAAATGTATTATTTATTCTCGCCATAATTTAGTTCACTATGGGGCAGAAAATGAGAAAATAACAGCAGCCGAGGTTTCTCTCTATCTGGGGAATTTAGTCCTGCTGTTTCTTTTTTCTTTATTAAGAGGGGGGAAAGACCTGAGTTTTATTTTATTGATTTTTTGCTTCATATTACATTTAATACACTGACACATTTTATTAAAAGTATATTGGAAAAATACTCAAAAGTGTACAGCTTCAGATTTTTTTTCCAGACAAAATTATTATTTACATTAAAAAAAAAAAAATATTAATCTATATCAAAGTAATGAGGCCGGAAACTATGAAATTTTTAGGGCTGGGATGATCAACAATTTTGAAAAGAATCAATAAACCAGGACAAATCTACTGATAAAATGTTTTTATTATTATTTTTATTAACCCTATTTATTCAGTAGTTATGTGAGGGACAGTATTTTAAAGCCAATGATACTTTCACATTTACACTTCATTTTGAAAGAGAAAATAAACCTCTTTGTCTTTAGCAAACACACACACACACACAGACACACACACACACGCACGCACGCACACACACACACACACACACACACACACACACACACACACACACACACACACACTCACACACATTTTTTGTTTCCCAAATCAGGATGAGTGGATTAATCTGTTAGTCTGTGGCTAATTTACTAAATAATGCGTTTGTGTTAATAAGTGACCCGTCCACGACAACATATAAAGTCGTCTCAGTGATGTTTTTAGTTCATTATTTTTAGTTCATCTTCTTTTTTTATGACAGACAGACAGGCCACTTTTCAAGTCAGACGGTGAAACTTTTCTCCGAACTTTACTTTCTCATCTCCTCTTTATTCTCCACACACAGTTTAACCTTCACTCCTGATTTAACAACAGGAACACATTCATCTCTGCCACTTCTTGTCACGGTTCCCCCTGGTGGCTGTACGCAGGCACTGCACCGGTGCTGGTCATGGCACACCCTGGTGGCCGGGTGCAGGCACTGCACCTTTGCTCTGCCGGAAGCAGAGAGCAATGACAGTTCTAAACACGTGGACTTTGTTTGTTTTTGTTTTTGTCCCCACCCAAGTCTGTTTGTACACTCCATGTCCCATCAGCCACTGCTCACCCGAAGTCACATGTTTTCATGCACGTGTTTCACATTGTGGTTAATGATCACTAATGTGTGTGTGAATATATAGTCCTTGTTTTCACGTAGTCATTTTTCTTTCGTTGTTTAGACTCATGTCTCTGTGTCACGGTGTTTATGTATAGTAGCCGTAGTGTTTGTTTTATGCCATAGTGTTTGTTTCATGCCATAGTGTTTGTTTCATTCCATAGTGTTTATGTTCATTTGTCTTAGTATCTTTGTTTCGTTGTTTTGTTCTTCGTTTTCAATAAATATTAAAACGCAAATCTGCGCCTGCTTCTGCCTCAATCCCACATTCGTGACAGAATGAAAGACCGTACCTGGAAACAGCAGACCTCACCATGGAGGCAGCACTAAGGAGGAGAAAACGCAAACCCCGGAAAGACACTGTCAGGAATATTTTTCAAGCTTGCCGGACACTACGCCCACAGAAGGCGAATGGGTTAGGCTCATGGTGTCCCGATTTTTGGCCCAGCTCGCAGCTGGGCACAACGATTGGCAGCCACCCAATCTCGGGTACTTGAGAACAGTAGACGATTTATGGCAGACTTTTTGAAGGAGTTCGGAGAACCAGAGGAGGGCTACAACCTGAACCAGCTGTTGAAAGGAGCTGATGTGGCGACCAAGGCGGACCTATCTTTTCATGCACATTATGAAAGGAAGAACTACCCAGAGCGTGGTAATCAGGACAAGCAAATTCTACATACGCCCACTGCTCACGTGCAATCCAAGCTCAAGAGCCCTGTTTCACAGGTTCCCACACCTGAGAGCCCTGTCTCGCCCGTGCCCACGCCTGAGAGCCCTGTCTTGCCCGTGCCCACGCCTGAGAGCCCTGTCTCGCCCGTGCCCATACCTGAGAGCCCTGTCTCGCCCGTGCCCATGCCAGAGAGGCCTTTCTCGCCTGTGCCCATGCCGGAGAGCCCTGTCTTGCCCATGCCCATGCTTGAGAGCCCTGTCTTGCCCGTGCCCACGCCTGAGAGTCCTGTCTCACCTGTGCCCACACCTGAGAGCCCTGTCTCACCTGTACCCACGCCTGAGAACCCTGTCTTGCCCGTGCCCACGCCTGAGAGCCCTGTCTCATCTGTGCCCATGCCTGAAAGCCAAGTTTCTGATTTAAGTTCCAGCCATATCAATGCAGCGGTGGCACAGCTGCAGCGGCACACAGCACAGTTTGAGGAGTTGAGGATATACGGGCTAGACACCATACTGATGTTTATGGTGCTCCAGGAGCATGTCATCCAAAGAACACATGATGGTACAATATGAACAGTCACTGCAGGCCTCGCCTCGCGCCATGTTATCTCCAGTACCAGGCATCACGTCCCTGCCCAAGCCCGGAAGCGAAGTCTCGTCCCTGTCTGTGCCCGGGAGCCAAGTCTTGTCCCTGTCCAAGGCCGGGAGCCAAGTCTCGTCCATGTCTGAGCCCAGGAGCCAAATCTCATCCATGTCCGAGCCCGGGAGCCAAGTCTCATCCACGTCCATGACGCAGAGCCAAGAGCCCAGTCAAACCTCACTCCCTTGAGCCCCAGGTCATGCCTCATGCCCATGAGCCCCAGGTCATGTCTCAGGCCTCCGAGCTCCAGACCACTCCTCACGCCCTTGTGCCCCATGTCACGCCTCACGCCCTAGTGCCCCAGGTCACGCCTCATGCCCATGAGCCCAAGGTCACACCTCATGCCCATGAGCCCCAGGTCACGCCTCAGGCCTCCAAGCTCCAGACCACAGCTCACTCCCTTGTGCCTCAGGTCACGCCTCACGCCCATGAGCCCCAGGTCACATCTCAGGCCTCCAAGCTCCAGACCACGGCTCACGCCCTTGTGCCCCAGGTCATGCCTCACACACATGAGCCCCAGGTCACGCCTCATGCCTATGAGCCTCAGGTCACGCCTCATGCCATAGTGTTTGTTTCATGCCATAGTGTTTGTTTCATTCCATAGTGTTTATGTTGATTAGTCTTAGTGTCTTTGTTTCGTTGTTTTGTTCTTCGTTTTCAATAAATAGGAAAATGCAAGTCTGCGCCTGCTTCTGCCTCAATCCCACATTCGTGACACTCCTAAAGTCTGAAAACAGCACAGAGAACCGCTAACGACAAACTCATACACCATTCAGCTGATTCAGACTGTTGATGCAATGACTGGAAACCCTTGAATCTTAGCAAATTACTGCAAAAATATCCTGAAATTGTAGAATAAACTGTGAGATTATTACATGACAAATATATGATTAGTAAGTGTGATATTGGCAGATCATTGTTATTCTTTCTAAAATAAAAAAGGAAATAATATCAATGTTATAACACAATTTCAGGCTCTTGATGTCACACAGTGATTTTCTGAAAAACTTAACTTTTTTAAACATTTTTTTTTAAGTGACATTGTGACTTTTTTTTTTAAACATCCACGTGATGGCATCCAGATGTCTGTAAACAGCTCAACTCAAACTTTATAAAACGCGATGTGACGTTTTTATGCTACCTGCTAGCCTATTTAGTGCTCTTATTAACGTTACTAGAGAACTGTGAACGGACAAACGCTTCCTCGTTATTGATTTTTCACTGTTTATTCAGGCACATGATGATTGATGAGTACACAGAAAAGGTCTGAACAGAGTAAAAATGTCTACTGAGAATTTTTTTTGTTTGATTTCGAGCAAAACCTCGACCTCATTACATCAAAATTTTCCCGAGTTACTCATTTAGATTAAAAATAAATCTGATTTGCGATTAGAGTTTGTGAGAAGCCAGAAAATATTAAATGATTCAGGTGAATATTGACTTGCTCGGCTCTTATGGCATGAACTGTGGATTTATTTGTGTAAGGAAATGTGGAAATGTGAGTATGTGATGGGTCCTGAAGCTCTGATCCACAGACAGACATAAATGCAGTGGAAAATGTGTGTTTTATTCTCCTCCAACTGAGTCTAATTAAACTCACCGCTGTCTATAATTACATCTGTGCTCATTTGTGTAAAAGAGAAAGTGAGGCAGTCTCTCCATCTTTCTTACTGTCTTTCTCTCTCAGTCTCTCATTTATTGTGTAATTCTTCATTACTCAGCGCTCAGTGTTATTGTTTACCCATCTGCTGTAACTGACATCCTGTGCCTTAATAGTTTTATGCCAACTGGGGACTTAAGCACCCCCCCAATCCCCCCACACCCACATTTAAAATAACTCGAACACAGGAGAATCATCTTCTGTCCTTCAGGTGTTATGTGTAGAGACATGGCGTAAACCAAGGGCATGGATAATTCACTGCTGAGAATATCTATATTATTAACATATTAACTCATTCCACATTTGAGTTTTACTGTGGATTAATTTAGAGTTTCTCATGTCAGAATGAAACCCCCTCTATAACCGATGGAAGGTAACCATCATAGAACCCAATGGGGATTCATTTCATCAACATATTTACTGCTGTTTAGATGGCCGTCTAGCATCTAAAGGGGGCCAATACTTTTTGCAGCGTAACATCTGGGTTACAGTCCTACACAATGGCCTGTGTGATGGGTGGAGCTGATAACATAGCTATCCAGCAGTAAACCCAGGAGAGAAAGTCCAATACAAGAAAAGTCAAATACCAAAGCACAGAGTTCAGGACCTACGAGTCGGGCCATTAATCAGAGTGAAGCTAAAGAACAAAAAGAAGAATGAACCTAAAACCAATGTCAAGCTAGCAAGAAACAAAGCCACTGCTGTGACGCATTAGATCTGAACTGAAACATGGGCTAGAGTGAGTAAACAACATGGGCAAATGGAATATAATCTGGAGTGTGAAACAGGGACAAAGTGGAAAAACAAACAGCGGGACATGGAGAAGCAACCAAACCCCAGCCGAGCGGCATGACCACACGAGACTGAGTAATTAATGAGATCACACAGGGACACAGTCAGGGTTTTAGATACCGTATGCCCATTCTCAGCTTCATACACTTCTCTTTCCTTCTCCGTGGGGCTAAAAAACGCTGCATGAAGCTCAGCTCATATTGCACAAGTGATTATTATAGCCACAAAAAGTTACCAAAGAGATATTAATTTACTTCCACAGTCCATTTAAAGACTGAAAGTGGATATTCTAAGACGGTACACTACAGAGCTGGATATTTAGCCACAGGATATTTGTAATGCTTAAACGTTTTAAACTGAACACCATAATTAACGTGTTGCATTGAATAGAAATGACAGATCAGAGTACGTTACTTTAGGACACCTGGGCTTCCTCAACAAACTTTTAAACAACTTCTGAAGGCTCCGCCCCTTCTGCTCGCTCTGTAACTAAGTTGTGACCCTCAGGGCGTAAAAATGTGTCAAATGTACAACACTTCATGTCTCCAGATATTCCTACAGAGGAGCTCTACATCTTTATCTACAGCTGTTCCAGAAATTTGATAAAGAAACTCATCTACAGTGATGTCGACTCGATTCTCTAAGGAACTAATAAAATAATACAACCCTAAATGGGACTCGAATGGGGGGGTCTTCTGCACTTTCTACACTTTACACACAGATTATGAGCCGAGAGCTGACCTTTTGGACAAAAAAACCAGCCCAACAGTGATGAGTAAAGAATGCCATCTAGGTCAAATTGGAAGAAACCATCTCTGAGGGGGGAGGGGCCCGGTGGGGTTGGTCTGACATCTTTACTTTGCAATTTTACACATCCAGTCATGTGACATCTCAAGTGTGATACTAGAGATTTAAATGCTGATGGAGATTTAAATATTAAAAACAAATCAAAAAAAAAATTCTCTGCTAGTTTTCCTCTTAGTAGACGATATTTTCCCCATTGTATTTATTTCACATCGTTGCCAAAGACTCTCATCTAATAATGCATTCAATTATTTCTTCTTATTTATTTTAAACACGTCATTGCTTTTAATAAATGGATCATTTTTAGATGCGCATTTGCATCGCTGGAGAAACTCAGTTTCCGAGTCAGAGTTACACTACAGGGCGAAAACTATTCATTCATTCAATTGTTTAATTATCTCCATTTAAGACCTTGTGTAAGTGTAAACAGCTCATTGATTTCCAGAAGTGAGTCAGCAGTTAAAACCAGACAAGAACATCAAAAAAAAAAAAAAAAAAAAAAAACATCATTTCAGACCTGGAGCATTGCGTCACGTCATGGCTCAAACTTTTCGCACTGGCAGCAAAGATAGCAAAGCGGTGGTCCTGCACTGTCGTCCTCAGCTGTATTTAAAGTTTAATATTGGAAGTTAAACAGGCTGATGATGCTGACGATGCATCTCTCGGATGTTCAGCCACAGCGTTAATTCTCTCTGATCTTCAGCAGGATGGCAATCTATCAGAACTGAACCGCTGCTGATATGCCATCGGGAAAAACTCTACAGATCAATGGAGCTTCATGACATTAAAGGACAAACCTTTAAAGTCTAAACTTTAGCGTTCAATGAGTTTAAATCCTTTGGGGTGAAACAGACATACTTGGTGTAAAATAAATAAATAAATAAATTATCCTACATTATATTTTAAAAAACAGCTGAAGATCTGAGAGGAAAATTGAAGTCAGTGCTCACATTACAGCAAAGTGTTATTGTGTCATAAAGTATGAGGACCAACCAGGCTCAATATGCAAACGAAGGCCATGCATGTTCTTTTCTTTCATGTAGAACTACGACATTAAATTATTATTTATCTAATGGCTTCAGAGAGAGGTGTCTCTCAAGTCAACAGTCAAAATTTTGTTCAATTACATTTCAGTCCAAATGGTTGACTGAAAGCTGATTTCTGAAACATTGCATTGTTCATAACACATGATGACATTAGACTACTGAGCAGTAATAAGGTCATGGAGGTTCTGTGTTTGTGAAAGAATTTTTGTCTTTTTTTTTCCTCTTGCAACTTCAGTTTCCAGAAAACATTTTCCATAGCCCGCTAACTGCTAATTCAATTGAGAAACATCAATGATGCTACATGACTCTTGAACTTTACATTTTAAAATTTAAATCCATTTAATGAAATGAAACTTTAGGAGTTCGTGAGAACACTGTTGCTTGGCAACTGGGACATACAGACATGGATATGGACACCAGGTGTATTACAGTAGCTAACCGCTTGTGGTTTTGCTAGTGTATATCTTATATTATACAGCAGCATCAACATTTCCATTAGACGAAAAAAGTCTCTACACTTACCATCGACTTCTCTGAGTTCTGCAATAACAAGAAACCTGAACTTTAAACAATCAGAAAGTTTCAAAACCAGGAAAAGCAGCAGTTAGCATGTCTGCTTATTTTTATACCCTCACCGTCTCACCCTGTGTGTGTTCCTCAGATTGAAATAAATAAAATGTGATGTAAAAATATATAACTAATTATCTACTTAAGTACAGTTAATTGAAACAAATGGCAGATTTGGACAACAAAAAAAATCCTCATACCGGAACTGTCAGGACTCAGGAACATGTTGACGCTCGACAAGAGCACAACTATGAACATTTTTGACGTTACTTCAGAGCCTGAGATGGTACGACATTACTGCGTATTGCATCAGTGTCCAACAGAATGTCTCTACATGGACATCAGCAAAATGTTGTTTACAGAAAGACAAAACTAGGACAGGCTAATTCTGCTACGGGAGAAACCTCGACATGTTCCTGATGATGGGACTCTGCTGTAGGGCGGATATAACGGTCAGACATCAGGATTTATATTTTATCCAATAAAGATCTGAAACACACCAAAAAACATTCACGTAGCTATTGATCTAGCGCTCAATATAATAAACAAAAACAGATCAAAGCATCTCATTGTTCATTTTAGAACTGACCTAGCTTTTATTGTTTACCACACGATTTCCTGCCACATTATTTTACATTCCTTTTCTATTTTGATAATTATTATATTTTTATTCAATCTTTTTTAACAACTTTTAACTAATACATTATTATATTTCATAGATATTTTCCCTTCTTTCTGTCACAGCTATTTTTTTATTGCATTGTAATTTATTGAATTATTATTATTTGCCTATTTTACAATTTTATTTGTGATGACCTGAGAGTTTATTAATTTTATTAGAATTAATATTATTTTTATGTTTACGTGTTTGTTTTGTATGCTGCTACTTTGATTTTGGACTGGAGTTGAAATTTTGAGTCTCTCTCTCTCTCTCTTTCTCTCTCTCTCTTTTTAAGAGTCATTCGATTCTGTTCAGTTAAATGATTCACTCGGATTCGTTCACTAATTCGTTTAGCTACACAGTTTGCCGAAACATTTAAAGAGTTCTGTGAAGTAGCTAATCACTTTTGCGATTTGGTTTTATTTTAGAGTGGCAGCTCCAGGGCATGATGCACCCATCACCATGCTTCACAGCTGAAATTTCAGTTGATGTGCAGGACAAATATAAAGAGTCCATTGTTTTGTTTTGTTTAGATTATTGATGTGCAGCAGTCTTTTAGAGGGAGTGGGATCTTGGTAGGATCTTTGCAGGACTTTCCTTAGCTGCGAATTCACTCCGTTTGAACATGCATGTCTTTAGAAATTATGTTGGAGTATTTTCTCTACAATATTTCTGATATCTGAAATGTTCTTTCTACAAGGTGTGGCACCTCTACAACCCACACCTCTAACCTCGCCACGTTAAGAAGAACATCTGACTCCAATTAGCACTTACACATTCAGTACTGACCAGAAGTGAAACTGTACTGTAGTTTGCTGATTATTATGACATGCATGAAGATCAAAATTTTTCATATGCCTTTTCTCATCTCATCTGTCAATCCATCCATATCTATCCTTCTATGCCTTCTGTCCGTTTTTATCTTTCTTTCTCTCTGAATCACTTTGAATATGCTGTGTGTAACAAGGCATGTGTGGGGTTCAGCTTTAGTGACTGCAGCAGATTGTTAAATAATAATAAAAAAAAACCCTTTGTGTGTGTGTGTGTGTGTGTGTGTGTGTGTCTTTGTGTGTGCGTAAGAGCTCTCATTCAGCAAACACACAACTGTGTATTGATATTATACATCATACAGAAAATTACTGTGCTAAATTTTATCAATTACAGAGGCATATATATAT
>JAFFST010045953.1:182197-200552 GCA_022414735.1 Noturus placidus | reverse complement strand
GGAACAATATTCATGAAATGTATCAGTCAGGATTTAGACCTCATCATAGCACAGAGACAGCGTTAGTTAAAGTAGTAAATGATCTTCTACTGGCCTCTGATCAGGGTTTTGTCTCGTTACTTGTGTTACTCGACCTTAGTGCAGCTTTTACTCTGGATGGACTTCCTGTGTGTTTGAAGTGTGTTTAGAGGTGTGTTTGAAGTGTGTTTAGAGGTGTTTGAATGGGTTTAAATGTGTTTGAAGTGTGTTTAGAGGTGTTTGAATGAGTTTAAATGTGTTTGAAATGTGTTTAGAGGTCTTTTTTTAATGAGTTTAAATGTGTTTGAAATGTGTTTAGAGGTCTTTTTTTAATGAGTTTAAATGTGTTTGAAATGTGTTTAGAGGTCTTTTTTTAATGAGTTTAAATGTGTTTGAAATGTGTTTAGAGGTCTTTTTTTAATGAGTTTAAATGTGTTTGAAATGTGTTTAGAGGTCTTTTTTTAATGAGTTTAAATGTGTTTGAAATGTGTTTAGAGGTCTTTTTTTAATGAGTTTAAATGTGTTTGAAATGTGTTTAGAGGTGTTTGAAATGAGTTTAGAGGTGTTTGAAATGAGTTTAGAGGTGTTGAATGATCTCACCCAGGGACACGGTGATGTTTTCTCCGTCTTGATTCACCGCTTGAATGTAAAAATAGCGGACAGGAACCACAACCCGCGGATCCAAACCCGGTCCCCAAATTATACATCTTTCTGGACTTAATTCAACTTTATCTTCACGACAGAGTCCCGGTTTTGCATAACCGATCAGAAACGTAGTGATATAAAGCGTTAATAACACATTGTGCGCACTGTATAAAGTTCTTAAACAGTTTCTCTGCCACATCGTTACTGCTGTGATGTGGTCCGCTTGATCATACGGGTACTTTTTTCTTCTTCTACTTGACGAGCACCATAAAGACTGCCACCTATAGGCCTGGAAGTGTGGATAAACCTCAGAATTACACTGGTCACAATAAAATAAATAGAGATGCAGTACTATTTTAATTTATGCTTTTCTAAACATTTAGGTTTTCATTGAAATGCATTGCAGTAATACATGTTTCACCATTACATATTCCATGTGTAGTGAGTTTAACTATACTTACACAATACATAAGAACAGTGTGGCTAAACGTTTCAAAAGTTTCACACATAAAGTTACTATCATCTTTACAAATTAATAGTCTACTGGAAGTGCTCCACTGTTATAATTCTGTGATATGAGTGTTTCATGGGTTGCTTTCGGAATACCTGATTACCTAGCTAACGTGGTACAGTGTTTATTAATAAATTCAGCCAACTGCTTAATAATAATAATAATAATAATAATAATAATAATAATAATAATAATAATAATATTACTACTATTATTGTTGTTGTTGTTTGTGATAATTTTACTATTTGAAACAGTGTAAAAATTATTTGATTGTTATCTAAGTTATCTAGCAATTGAGAAGATTTTCAGTGCGTTGGGGGATATGGGGAATGTGTTGGATATTCTCCACTATAAATACATATGATTTATAAAACTGCTCCCTAAGTACTGCACTATAAAGTGGTTAGGGTGGGTGTCTGGACAGCAGGTATAGTGTTACAGGGCCTCAATTTGTCTCTGGTCCCTACAGCAGGTTTAGTGCTTCAGGTAAACATTGAGCTCTCAGACTGAGGTCCTGTAATCCATTCCACTTCTCTCTTTAGAACTGAAGCACTACGACACACCATAATTCTTCCCACGAGACAACAATCACAGATGAAGTTCTTTCAAAATCATTTTATTTAGAGCCACTTGATTACAAACCTAAAGAATAAGACAGCAATCACCTGATCAGAGAAGTTTTTGGTTCCATTATTTGATTATTCTAATTCATTGTTTAATGAACTGATAACCTGCTCCTGTACACCAGTGAGATTTTATCATTAGCATGAATATCATGATTACATCTAAAAAAAACAACAATATACTATTTAGAAATTGATGATATTTACAGCATCCTTTCCACTATGTCCTCATCTCGCTCCGTCTCAGTGTGTACAGGCGTCGAGTTTCCAGTATCCAGTCTGTGAAGTGTGTGACCAGTACATAAACTCCAGGACGTCCAGGTTGAGCACAGCCCACACCAAACGACGTCACACCGGCTAAAACCCAAGACCCATCCTCCTCCTCGCACATCAGCGGCCCTCCAGAGTCACCCTGTTACACAGAAAAATCTATTTTCTCTCCACACCTCCCCACACAGTCCCCACTTTGTCTCTAGTCTCCAATTTGTCTCTAGTCCTCATGCTGTAACTGGTCCTCACTTTGTTTCAGCCATAAAATATTGTAAAGCATACACACACACACACACACACACACACACACACCTGACAAGTGTCAATTCCACCCTCAGGGTATCCTGCACACACCATCCGTTCAGTGATGTTGTATTCAGGAAGTCTCGCTTGACACACACTGTTATTAATAAGGGGCAACGCGGACTGCTGCAATACATCAGCTACAGTACCTACAACACACACACACACACACACACACACGCACGCACACACACACACACACACACACACACACACACACACACACGCACACACACACACAGAGTAATGTATAACCTTATTACCTGCAACTGAATATATTTAAAAGAAGTTCAGTCTCTGGAAAAGTTTCAAACTTGGGGTTTGGTTTGTGAATTGACAGTAAATATATACATACTGTATTCTACATTATTAAATAAATAATAAAGTTCTTCTCTAATTGGTTGATTGTTATAGCGGTTGCTATTTGTTGGCCAAGAAATATATTTTGACTCAAGAGTGACGGACCTCCTTCGGTTAATCTCCCCCAGCCTGCGATCACACACTTTCGTCCTGCTGCAAACTGCTGAGCAGATTTCGGCAGGCAGATCGGCTGGATGTAGTCTGAGGAAAATAATATTCATATGATGATTTAAAAAAAAAAAAAAGATTTCAAAATGCACATCAGTTTATCAGCTATACGGATTTCTGGAAAAATAAATAAATAAATAAATAAAATAAATAAAAAAAAGATTTGCTCCTACTTTATTATTTATCATAAACTAGTACCACTGACTTAGAAAATCAGGTCTCATTGGTGTTCTTACTTGAACTTCAGCCATTTTCTTTCACAAGTTATGAGTTTGTTTAGTGACAAGTGTCCCTGGTTTAAACAGGGATGAAGATTTACATTTAATCATCAAATCAAAAACCTGATCATACTGTAAGATGACCACAATAGTGCTAGCAAATGTGCCTTGTGCTTTTATCTTTAAATACTGAGAACTAAGGTTATTGGTCTAATGCTAGCACAGTCCTACTTTAGATAGCTAGCTAGCTTAGGAAATCTTAGCTTAGTGAATCATTTATGCTGAATAAAAGCAGATGATTGTCATATGAACAAAGTTTTAATTGGTAGAAAAAATCTAATTTTTAAGCTCTGCCCTTGTTGACCCAGTGTCTCGAAAGCTAGAACATCAGCCATGACAGTGGCTGTTGTTGTTGTTGTTATTTTTGTGTGTTTATTTGCACTGATGATAATTTATTTTGGACTGATGATAATGAAGGAGTGAAACAAAGCCCTGATGCATTAACGTTTCCTAACCCAAGAATAGTAGGATCTGAACTTTCCAGAAAAGCATGATAATTTTCAATAATATTATTGTGAGAGGATGTTTAACACACTGAGGGGCAGGATGATGGCGCGTATACAGGGTGTGATGAAATGATCCGCTAGTTACCTGTGAAGTTGACTTTGTTCTGTAAGTGTATGAGTGCGATATCTGAGTCTTTAGTTTTTCTGTTATAGTTTTGGTTCATGAAAATCTGGTCGATTTGATGATTTTGTCTGTCTGAAGTGTTGGACTCGTACTGAGCATGAAGACCCAAAATGACGTTCCAGTTGGACAGGTGAATGCTCTTCCTGCAGGAGTTAATGGTCAAAAATGATGAGCTAAGAAACAGAAAGTACTACTACTATCATTATCATCACCAGGGCTTCGTCATGTGCCTGGGTGTATTGCATAAAATAATGTATATAAAATGTATCATTTATATATATATATATATATATATATATATATATATATATATATATATATATATATATATATACCCGTAAACGCAGTGCGCAGCCGTAACAAGCCACTGCGAGCCGATTAACGTGCCTCCACAGGCGTGTCGTCCTATCCAAAATAACGAGGAGATCCACGGCCATGCTCCCTTCACCGCGTCCTCTCCTCCCACAATCCTCCCTTCCACACCTTCTCTGATTTCATCCTCCATTTTCACTCTCGACTCTTTCACCACGGACCAGCCGGACTCCGTGTTCATTCCCACCTTCCGCTTTCCACATGCTGGAACATTATATTATCATCAGTTTAAATTTCATCTTTCAAAATGACAAATCTGATTTTATTAATCATTTATTAACTTTAATTTAAGGACCCTGACTCACGTTGGTTATCGCAGTGTAGCGATATGACCTTCGCACTGGGGCATGTTTCACTTCAAATAAAAACAAAAGACAAATAAAAGAATTTCCATGTAATTAAATAAAAATACAATGAAATTATTTAAAAAAAAATCAAAGGAAAGACTTTCATTTAAATGCCAAATTAAAAAGAAAAACAATGCCAATCTCAGTAGGAACACTGTTTTTATTCCACACAGGGATGGTTTTTACCTGGGTTTCACATCTACTGAGTTGTTAGCAGCCTGAGTTACAATGACGAAGGGAGCTTCATCACCCAAAACAGACACGAACAAAGCGGTTCCTGATCTACAGTAAAAAAAAAAAAAAAAAAAAAAAAAGAGTTAAAATAAGTAAAAATAGTTTTACCTAATGACAGATCTAAAGGTCATAATAATAATAATAATAATAATAATAATAATAATAATAATAATAATAATAATAATAATAATAATAATAATACATTTATAAAGCTATTTTCATACATTTTATTTCACACAATGCTTTTAAAAAAATAATATAATTTATCAGTCCCTCCAGGATTTTACGAGTTTGCCAAAGCGCTCTTAGATTCATGTGCGTTGAAGACGAGTATAGCTAAAAGCTCTAGTTTACCAATAAACATCACTGCGAAAGAGCACGCAGAACTATTTCCTGCAATCATGATTTCTTAAATTCAAGTAGTTTTCCGCAAAAAAGCACAAAAACTCCACAAATTGCATCACAAATTGTATTTAAAGCCACAGCAAAACAAGTTTTTTTTGCAAAACTATTTTTGGCTACAACAATCCCAAAAGAACTGAGAGAAATCCTGTACGGACTGATAATTACATCTAAATTCCATGCATATAAATATAAATGAACAGACCAGCAGATCTCCAACATCAGCACTGCTCACTAATATTGCTTTATATTTATTTGTATTGATATTAATATTTATGATGCTTTATATGATGTGGACATTTTGATCTGATTCCTCACCTGTAGCCTAAATATCTACAGAAGTAGTTGGAGAAGTGAGAGCTCCAGTCGGAGGAACACGCCGTGTAGAGACGGCTCTGAATCTGAATCTTCAGATGCTGAGCTCCGGGAAACTGTGCTGCTGATAAATGCACTGAAACACAGCCGTGAGGATCAGACCACAATAAACACACTTTAATCTGGTGTTAACCCTGACATACACTCACCACAGTGCATCGTGGGTAATGTAACCTCAGCACAGTGCATTATGGGTAATGTAACTTCAGCACTGTGCATTATGGGTAATGTAACATCCCCACAGTGAATTACGGTTAATGTAAACTCACCACAGTGCATCGTGGGTAATGTCACTTCAGCGCCGTGCATTATGGGAAATGTAACCTCAACATAGTGCATCATGGGTAGTGTAAACTCACCACAGTATATTATGGACAAACTGATCAATATTTTGGACAATGACTGTCATCCACTCCACAACACTATCATAAAGTGAAAGAGCTTGACCAGTTGGAGGCTACGCTCACCGCCATGCACAACTGACAGGGTGAGGAAGTCTTTTGTCCCTAGGGCTATACAACTTATCAATGCTTAAAGGAAGAGGTGAGATAGACTTCTCTGCATAGTATATCTGCCTCTTCACCTTTTCAACCTGTCTACACTCTTTATGGACTATATAAGCCCACATGTGCAACCACCACCTCTATTTCCCAATTTGTCATATTTATCTTACTGTATTGTATGTTGTATTGTGTGTGATGTCTTGAGCTACTGGGACCTTGAATTTCCCCTTTGGATCAATAAACTAACTAACTAACTATCTAGATAGAGATAACTAACTAACTAACTAACTAACTATCTATCTATCTATCTATCTATCTATCTATCTATCTATCTATCTATCTATGGGTAATGCAAACTCACAACAGTGCATTATGGGTAATGTAAACTCACCACAGTGCATTATGGGTAATGTAAACTCACCACAGTGCATTATGTGTAGTGTAAACTCACCACAGTGCATTATGTGTAGTGTAAACTCACCACAGTGCATTATGGGTAACTTAAACTTACCACAGTGCATTATGGGTAGTGTAAACTCACCACAGTGAATTATGGGTAGTATAAACTCACCACAGTGCATCATGGGTAATGTAAACTCACCACAGTTAGCCTCATCTGAATTGTCGGGGCAGTTCCTGACACCGTCACACACACTGGCAGTGGACACACACACTCCGGATCTACACTGGTACTCACCAGCCTGACATGCCTCTGCAGGACACATTATATAATTTACTTTTATTTTCTTCATTCACATAAGATCATATTTATTAATGAATGAATTGAATTCAAATGAAATTCTCTACGTTGTTCAGCAACACTTTGAACTGATTGTAGAATTTAAACACTTACTCATAAAAGTAATTAAAGCCTGGCTCCATTTCACTCCATTCTAAGTCATACATTTCACTGAAAACTTCAACATTAAATATAAAACAAATCTTGCTCTAATTTACACTGGAACTTTGAGACTTTTAAACTTTTCATACTTAAAAAGACATTGAATTTAAAATAAATTAATTGGACTGACTGGTCAAAATATTCAGGCTGTGATAATAAAAATATATTTTTAACATAAACATAAAAAAGTATTTTTTAGAATTTTTTCACTAATTTATTATTTATTATGACGTTTATTATTTGACCTGGTTGGCCGAGGTTAAAGCCTGTGCTGAAATTAGCGAGAAATCCGTGATCACTTCCAGAAGAATCTGAGAAAAACTTCAGCGTCATCTCTGAGGTTGTGGAGAAGATGTCCGGAAAATCACGCTTGCCCGTTAGCACACCTTTAACACCATGTAATTAACACAACAACAAAATGACACACTGTATTACTAATATGATTGTTTTTATGGGTGTTATTAATGTGTTGAAATATTATTATTATTATTATTATTATTATTATTATCCATCCATCCATCCATCCATCCATCCATCTTCAACCGCTTACTCCTTTTCAGGGTCACGGGGGAACCTGGAGCCTATCCCAGGGAGCATCGGGCACAAGGTGGGGTACACCTTGGACAGGGTGCCAGTCCATCGCAGGGCACAAACACACTCACACACACATTATTATTATTATTATTATTAACAATAATAATAATAATAATAATAATAATAATAACTGTGCAAACATTTATATAAAAAAAGATGGTGCGGAGATATCAACATGTGAAAAGAACCAACTGCATATATATATATATATATATATATATATATTTTTTTTTTTTTATCTTCGGGATTTGTCTTCGGTGTGTTGATTCTGTACAGATATATTATTCTGAAAATGTCTGTGCATCAATAAAAATTGTTACTTCAAAAAGAAAGTGAGACATTAGCGATTATGTGATTATGATCACATCAGCTTCATTAAATGTGTAGCACAAATGCTAATAATCAACACCACAATAAACCACAATATTTATCCTGTTACAGTTACTGTGGGGAAAATGGTCAACATAAAAACTATAAATTGCCACGCCTTGGCCAGCAGATGGCGCCACACCACAAACTTTTCCCGGTCATGTGACCCCCTTATGTTGATTCATGCAGGAAGTACTCATGAGTTTCCTCAGGTGTTTATGTTTAGCTCTCGTTATGCTACTTATTTAAGTTCCTGGGTCTCTGCACAAGGGGCGCGTTATTGTTAGTTTGATGGTGTTTGTTTGTTTGTTTAATGGCAAAGTGTTTGCCTAAAGCCTGCTAAGTTTGGATATTGCTTTTAGTTTCATGCCTTGTGTTTTGCCATGACCATAGCTTAATTGTTTTCTTGTTAGCGACCGTGTTCTCATGTTTACCCGTGTTTTGGCTTATGTTTTGTTTGTTTAATAATAAAGACGATATCCCTGCACTTACTTCCAGCCTCCTATTCCAGTTGTGACATAAATTATATAAATCATAATCCACTGCAAAAAGTAAAGCTATTATCATGATATGAATTGAGGACATGTCTCATTCTAAATGCCAATGAAATTAATCTGGGATAGGCTCCAGGATCCCCGTGACCCTGAAAAGGAGTAAGCGGTTGAAGATGGATGGATGGATGGATGGATATATTTACATTTATATACTTTTTGGGGCGCACGGTGGCTTAGTGGTTAGCACGTTTGCCTCACACCTCCAGGGTCCGGGGTTCGAGTCCCGCCAGGGCCATGTGTGTGCGAAGTTTGCATGTTCTCCCCGTGTTGGGGGTTTCCTCCGGGTACTCCGGTTTCCTCCCTCAGTCCAAAGACATGGTAGGCTGATTGGCGTGTCTAAAGTGTCCGTAGTGTGTGAATGGGTGTGTGAGTGTGTGTACCCAGCCGTGTGACTGGCAGCAGCTACACGCCGGTCCCAAGCCCGGATAAATGGGGAGGGGTGGGGAAAGCAATGGCAAACTACCCCACTACTTCTGCCGACATGCTTGTGGTTCGCGTTGAGGACATACGTGGGCCATAAAGTGACCCATAGATAGATAGATATATACTTTTTAATGTGACTTCTCATGATTTGTATCCCATGTAGCTGCAGTGTGATTAATGTTAAATGAATTCAGATTATAAACAGGATGCTGAAAGGACAGAGGAGTTAATGATGGATGTTTTGAGATGTGAAACTCTCACTCAGTAAAGTAGAATGCGGTGCAACTCCGTCACGAATCTCCAACACGTCGTACGCTGCCTCTAAAGAGAAGTCCAGAAAATGCAGTCGGATATTTTGCCCTCGTTTAGCATGTAAAATCCACACACCTGAGCAAACACACACACACACACACACACACACACACAAATACACAGTCACTCAGTGAGACAAGTTACTGTAGTTCCTGTTGTCACTTATATTATAGCAGCTATTCATTGCCTCACCATCCCTCTCTTCATTCTCTCTCTTCATTCTCTCTATATTCTCTCTCTTTATTCTCTCTCTTTGTTCTCTCTCTTCATTCTCTCTCTCTATTCCCTCTCTTTATTCCCTCTGTTTATTCTTTCCTTTTATTCCCTCTTTATTCCCTCTCTTTATGCTCTCTTTATTCCCTCTCCTTTATTCTTTCCTTTTATTCCCTCTATTTATTCCCTCTCTTTATTCTTTCCTTTTATTCCCTCTATTTATTCCCTCTATTTATTCCCTCTATTTATTCCCTCTCTTTATTCTTTCCTTTTATTCCCTCTATTTATTCCCTCTATTTATTCCCTCTCTTTATTCTTTCCTTTTATTCCCTCTATTTATTCCCTCTCTTTATTCTTTCCTTGTATTCCCTCTCGTTATTCCCTCTCGTTATGCCCTCTCTGTATGCCCTCTCTTTATGCTGTCCTTTTATTCCCTCTCTTTATTATCTCTCTTTATTCCCTCTCTTTATTCTCTCCTTGTATTCCCTCTCATTATTCCCTCTCTTTATTCTCTCATTTTATTCCCTCTCTTTATTCCCTCTCTTTATTCTCTCCTTTTATTCCCTCTCGTGATTCCCTCTCTTTATTCCCACTCTTTATTCTCATATTTTATTCCCTCTCTTTATTCTCACTCTTTATTTTCTCTCTTGTTTCTCTCTTAAGATTAAAAATCTCAGTGTGGGTTGTTAGTGAGAAACAGTAAAGAGGTGTAAACTCATCTGTGCTGAAGATGTGGTAAAATTTAAAGTTACAGCTTTACCTCTGTTACACAGCACTGACACTGGAGATTCCTTCCATATGTGTTACCAATACATTTCCTTACTTTAAGAAAACTTCACCATCTACAGGTACCCTGTAAATGATCCATTACTATAGAAATGATAATGTATTAAAGCAAGAGGATTAATATAAACCTGCGCTACTCTCAGAGCCGCTGTTATAGAAAACTAATTAACACCTTCTGACCCAATCACAGTCCAGAACTCAGCAGCTCTATGGGATAAATACATACAGCGAGTAGAATGAGAGGATTTTTGTCACATTGTGTGGTGTTTTGTTGTTTATTAAAGATGAATTACTCACATGATAAACCATTTCCGTAGCTACGAGGATAATTTGGTGAACTGAAGGTCGAGTTTGATGCGTAAAGGTCAAACGTACCTCCACAATCAGCTGTAGTGGAGAAACATAACCTTAATCAAGCAAAACAATATTAGAATTAGAAAAGAGGAAGATAGAAGTTAGTACTGGTGCTTAAATCGGATAAAAACATTAACAGTGAAAAGATCTGCAGTTTGTAAAGTTATTCACTAACATGCTGACAGAACTTTATTTAAAAACAGAGATGAAAATGTATATTTAACTATATTTTTAATGAATAGAGTAATTACAGAAACACTGAGACGTGCTGCATGTGATTTTGGATTGGGTGGAGAAACATCTAATGAGTAATGAATTTCAGGATCATTGTGTTTCTACCATTGGAGAGGTTTGGATATGATTGGAGATGATCTCATTTATTTGTAAAAAAAAAAAAAAAAAAAAAAAAGAAGAAAAAGAAAAGAAAACAACCTTAAAGTAATATTGTAAAAGCGTGGACACAAAACATAAACATTGTATCAACATAAAAGGGTTAAATAGCAGAATTAGCCAAGTGTGAAGAGAGAGAACTCAGGAGAACTGATGAAGAACCTCACATGACCTCCGGCACGTTACCATGTGAAACTGTACTATACCTGGCCCTGGAGGAGGCGTAGTCGGGAGCGGGACGGGAGTCGGGTCAGGTGGCGACAATCCACACGGCCCAGAGGTCATGCTGAGGTCATCCAGTGCAATATCGTTCTTCATGCCTCCTTGCTTTCGCGCTTCAAATACGATCTGAAATGAGAAGACAGATGATGGATGGAAATCAATTTTCGGATGAGCTTGAACACTTTTTTATCCTAAATTTGATCAATTCTACATAAAAGCGTTATAAAGAATGTTATAAAGTTATAAAAGTGTACATTTCTCTCTGATTCACCGATGAGAAACTTTACTGTTTTATCTCAATCTAATTTCTCTGACAACAAGCTCCAAACATAAACAAACAAATAAATAAACAAATTAATAAAAACTCAATCCTTCCCAGAAAAGCACTGTATTTTTGTTTTCTAAAATGATAACAGTGATATAAGGTTACATTAAATATTAACATTTAAAGGGAAATTCATAAGATAAAAAAAAAAGAAAAATAAATTTTAAAAGCATTAATATAAACAGATTACGGACACCGTCAGTCCAGAATATATTTACAAACAAACAAGAAAATGTAGGTACATTATTCAAAATGTGTACCGTAATAGTCAGTCTATTTATTATATTATATTAATTACTGAATTTCTTTCCACGTACAGAACAAGATTCCAGTTGACTTTATTTATAGATTTTCTCTAATAACTCTTACATCAAACTTAAACTTCAGACGTGAATCAAGTCAAATCACAAACTCAGCTGAAAATGTTGCTGAAGTTGGAAATAAAGCATCTTATGACATTACTATGGATACCAGTAACTTTAATTTGCTGTATGTTCTACTGACCGTTTGATTGGTGCTGTCCTTTATGGTTACTTGTCCGTAGTTCCAGTTGTTTCCATAGTTTCCCTCTTTCTGGAACAGTATCATGACGTTTGAGTTTCTCTCTGCGTTTACCATCAAACGCCGGACGTTCTCGCCAAACATGTGATACCTCAAAGATCAAAACACGAACGCCGTTGGTTAATATTTGAAGATCATATTTAATATTTAGCCTATAAGTTCAGTGATTGCATTCTTTAGACAGACAAAAGGAACAGACAGATAAAAGGAACTAACCAGAACCTCAGGCACATCGATTCTGTTGCGGGAGCCAATGGGAGGCTGCGGAGACGGAAAATCTTCTCCCAACTTCCGGGACTCCTCGGGGTTATGACGTAGTACCCTAGAAAATGTGGGTGATTCAGGACACGTCCAAAGCAGAGTCATATTGAACAGAATTCACATGACCGAAAGCTGAAACAAATTGTTTTAGATTGAGTACAGATGTGGACGTTTACCGGACTGGTTAGCGAACGTGTGGTCAAAGCTCGGTCCAGACAGGGCAGGCAAAGAAGTTCCATTCTTCCTCATCCAATCTCCATCATGATCAGCGTCCTGTCTCCAGAAACAGAATCCCTCCTCAAACGAGCAGTTTATCTTCGCCTCATCTGAACACAGAAATATGGATTATTATTATTATTATTATTATTATTATTATTATTATTATTATTAATTATCTCATCATCGTCAATTATTAAATTTTATTCCACAGCTACAGAAAAAACTCTTATTTCATTGAAGGTTGAAATTGAGATGCCATATAACCATGACAACAAATGATGAATGAGTGGTGTTTTTTGTGCCAGCCCTGTGATTACACTTCATTAGCAAAATGCACCAAGATGAAAGAAGTGTGGAAATGTTTTAACAAAATGAGCATAAAATGGCCAAGACGTAACCATAGCGACAAGCGAATAAGCCTGTTGATAAATAAAAGACTTAAAGGTTAGTCATGAAGCAAAGTCGACTTGATCCTAATCTAATGACCTTGAGCTGATAATGGCGAATATTTGGAGGTATAAAGTGCAGAAGTGTAAAGATTAGAGATGTGAGACATACTGCTGAGGTGTGTGAGGTTCTCTGCTTGGTATGTAGTGTTAAATCCTCGCTGATTGTTTATTAGGTTAGAGGAGAACTTCACTGTGGCCTCATGGGAAAAAATCCAGACAACTCCAGGAGACAAACCTGACAGCGAGTCTGAGGAGGACATGGGACACTGCGTCATGTCTTACTCACATTAATTCATCTTCCTGCATAACTACTGCTATGTACAGATTAATGAACCCGTTTAGTGGTCATTTATTTAACAATGGTATTGGAGTACAGGAAATTGTGCCTGGAAGCACTTCTGTGAGGACATTTACACTACTTTAAAATAAGAAATAAACAAAACATTTCGGATTTACATATTTGTTTAAGCACAATGACCTTTTCTTAAAATGCACTTTTATAAATACTTAAATAAATAAGTCAATAAATAAATAAATAAATAAATAAAACACCATTAACACTAACAATAAATGATAAATAAATGGGAGTTTATTAAAAGTTTATTCTATTTAACCTTCCATGACTCCTTCTCTTAAATTCAATCATAATTATACTCACAAAGAGTATGCAAATGAGCTGAGGATATTCATATTAGTTAGAAATATTGTTTATAAACTCACACTCCAGTGTTTTTGCAGCTCCGATTCCCTTGTACACGTTCAAAACATCGAATTCTTGCTCCGTATCAAAAGTCTCAAAGTTCAGCTTTATGCTCAGTCCTTCATTAACACTGACAAAGAGGTGAAAAATAAATCGGTCATTTTTAATATTACTTCCGATTAAATGACTGTTTTAAATTATAAAAGAAGTATAAATCAGGTAATATAAAGTTAATTAAGGAGCACAAACCCTTTAATCAGATTAAAGCTGTGTAATTATACTATGGTGATATTCGGGACGATGACGAAAGAAATAATTTTAAAAATCAAAAAAACTGTTATAAAAAATGGACGAGTAGAAAAGCAGAAAGGAGTGGAGACTGAGTGAAGGAGGATAAAACCCCAGAGGAGCGAGTGTCAAGAGGAAAACACAGATATTAAAATGTAGGAGAGAGATACCGTATGATCCAGAGACACTCTGTACCGCTGTCATAATCCAGGGGGAAATTATTACTGTGGAAATATCCACTCTGCTCCAGCAACATGAACTGTCCATCGCACACTGTTGCTATGGAAACACAAGTTACATTTGGAAATAAATCAATTCATTACAATTAATTCAATAAAGTTATACATCAATACATACATTTTAATCAATCAATTAAAATAATATATTTTGATCCAATTAAAATAAAGTTTAAAATGCATTTTATATAATGTGATGAAATTTAGGGTTCACATTAAAAAAAAGAAAAGTTTAATAAATTAAAAAAATAAAACAAATAAAACCAGGAAATATGGGATTTTTTTTTTCTTTTCAGATTGCTTAATTAATGTCTTTACAGAGTATGGTCAATGGTTAATTAATAGTAAACCATGGAACATCTGTTCATATACACAATTAATGAATCTTTGTTTAAAGTATTACTGATATATATATATATATATATATATATATATATATATATATATATATACATACACACAGTATCTCACAAAAGTGAGTACATCCCTCACATTTTTCTAAATATTTGATTATATCTTGTCATGACACTTTGCTACAATGTAAAGTAGTGAGAGTACAGCTTGTGTAACAGTGTAAATTAGGTGAAAATATCCAAATTGTGCCCAAAGTGTCAATATTTTTGTGGCCACCATTATTTTCCAGCACTGCCTTAATCCTCTTGGGCATGGAGTTCACCAGAGCTTCACAGGTTGCCTATGCAGTCCTCTTCCACTCCTTCATGATGACATCATAGAGCTGGTGGATGTTAGAGACCTTGTGCTCCTCCACCTTCCAACATGTACTGTGACATACTGAAGCAGAGCATGATCAGTATGCAATATTCCAGCATGATAATGACACCAAACACACCTCCAAGACAACCACTGCTTTGCTAAAGAAGCTGATGGTGAAGGTGAGGGACTGGCCAAGAATGTCTCCAGACCTAAACTCTATTGAGCATCTGTGGGGCATCCTCAAATGGAAGGTGGAGGAGCACAAGGTCTCTAACATCCACCAGCTCCGTGATGTCGTCAAGGAGGAGTGGATCAGGACTCCAGTGGCAACCTGTGAAGCTCTGGTGAACTCCATGCCCAAGAGGGTTAAGGCAGTTCTGGACAATAATGGTGGCCATACAAAATATTGACACTTTGGGCCCAATTTGGACATTTTCACTTAATTTACACGAGCTGTACTCTCACTACTTTACATTGTAGCAAAGTGTCATTGCTTCAGTGTTGTTATTTGAAAATATATTATCAAATATTTACAAAAATGTGATGGGTGTACTTACTTTTGTGAGATACTGTAAATATATGAATTGTGTTAGACATAAATATAGAGACATACACCTGAGAGATGCAAACAAACAGACAGATACAGAGAGACAGACAGGCCACTGACAGACACAGAGAGACAAACTGATCACAGACACACACAGAGAGACATAGACAGAAACAGACAGACAGACAAAGAGATAGAAAGGTTATTACCACAGGTGCTGTGCGACTCGTCGGAGGCGTCGGGACAGTTTGGTTCTCCATCACAGAAGAGGTTTATAGGAACACATGTTACATTGTCTCTACAAAATTTCTGTTCATCAGGACATTTAACTGCATCAACACAGACACACACACATACACACACACACACACACACACACACACACAAACCATGTACTGTAATATTAAAATAAAAATCAACCGTCACTCACATCTGCTTCATGTGACTTTTTTCTTTATCATTAAATCAGTGAATAAAAATGACCCATCATTATTAAATTAGTAATTAACTAAACATGCTCATCATCATTGACTGTTTTAATGTCGTTTTTATCAGTTCTGATTCTCTGCACTTTAAACCCATTTCTAATCTAAACTCCGGAGACAAAATATTCAGTTATTATTGGACGGAATTGCATCGTTTATAAATATAAATCTGGAATTCGGAGTTCGATGGAGTAAGACGCGAAGCTGGAGGCTCCTGCTAATTTCGATTAAATTTGTAATTAATTTGTGCTTTTCAGCTATACAAGAAATTTTGACTTATTCTACTCCGTTTCTTTGTCTGCACTTTTAATTTTGAGGTATGTAAAAATGTCTAGAAAGAACACGAAAACCCATTCAGACACAACTGAGGCCTGGTGTGCATGTCGCGACCAAGTCTTCTCCTTTCCCTGACCGCACTCAGGCTTGAGTTGTTGGCTTTATTGAGGAAGGACATGGCCGATATTTTTAAAACGGAGCTCCAGGAGACTTTCAGCAATGCGCAGTCTACTGTCCAGCTTGATCTGCAGGCCGTGAAAACACAGCTGACTAGTGATAAAGTTGCTACCGAGGCTACCATATCAACACTGGAAGGTACTGTTGTGGAAATGGAGCACGCTCTCTCCGGTTGGTCCGATGTTATAGCACACATGAAGACTACTATCGAGTCTCTCACTGTGGCCGTGACTCAATGAGAAAATAAATGTGAGGATTTGGAGTCGATGTCACGGACCAAAAACGTTAGGATAGTCGTAGTTCCAGAAGGTTCTGATACGTGTACAACTGCTGCTGTAGCGGCCTTGTTAAAAGAGGCATTTGGTCTGGAGAAGGAGCCGGTTTGGACCGTCCCACCGGACCCTTCAACAGAAACCCAAGCCTGGTGAACAACCACGTGCTGTTGTGGGCAGATTCCACTATCACAGTGACTGTGTTGACATTTTACACCATGCGAGAGAGCTCCATTAAAGTGAGGGATTTGACCAACCCTGACTATGCAGCCAAGATAGCCCGGGCCCGGGCCATGTTTAACGAGGTTTGGCATGAACTTCATGGTATTGAGGGCACTCGTTATGGAACACTTCACACAGCTCTGCTTCGCATTTAATATAATGGTGTTCAGAAGGACCATATTTCAGCGGAGGAAGCAGGAGACCATGTTAAACTCTTGATATCAGGGTGAACTGCATCACCTTCACTGCAGCGTTTTTTTGCTTATCTATTTTTATTTTCTTGCACTCGGCCGTCCTACTCTACAGTATTTGGATTTTTATTGAAGATATTGTCGTTGCATTACTTTCTCTAGACTTTGTGGTCTTACTCTTAAATGTACTTCTGTATTAATGTGGTTCTCTATTTTGATGCTCTGACTGGGTTAGAGTTCTGATTATTTAATCAGAGTAATGTTATTCAATTGCAAATCTGTTTTTAGAGGATTTAAACCTAACATGGTGAACAAATTATATTATAGAATTCAGGCAATTTTACCAGGGTTATCTCATACAGTGTGGTAAGTAATAATCTGGAAAGACCTTTGTAATATCACAGTCTAAATCTGGATTTAAAGAGAAGCAAATCAGTAAACAAATCATATGAAAATGAATCAAATGAAAATTAATCACATGAAAATGAATCACATGAAAATGAAACATATGTAAATTAATCACATGTTATTGGATCACATGCAAATGAATCATATGAAAATGAATAAATAAAAAGAAAAGGCAAAAAATAAATAAATAAATCTGATGAAAAAATCTGATATGCATAAAATATAATATCATGTATAGCAGAGATTAATTCAGTTTAAATTCACAGACAGACAGACAGACAGACAGACAGAGAGATGGACAGACAGAAAGTCAGAGACAGAGACAGAGAGACACTCACGTGGTTCAGGTGTAGCTGTAGGGGGAATCTGTGTGGTGGAAATGTCTGATAGAACATAAGAGAGAAGATGATGGTATTAGAAATAAAAAGTGTGTGAGCAGAGATTGCGTACTTGTGACATGAGGGTGAGCTGTGATGATGTACAGTGGTGTGAAAAAGTGTTTGCCCCCTTCCTCATTTCCTGTTCCTTTGCATATTTGTCACACTTAAGTGTTTCGGAACATCAAACCAATTTAAACAATAGTCAAGGACAACACAAGTAAACACAAAATGCAATTTGTAAATGAAGGTGTTTATTATTAAAGGTGAAAAAAAATCCAAACCTACATGGCCCTGTGTGAAAAAGTGATTGCCCCCCTTACTATAACTGTGGTTGTCCACACCTGAGTTCAATTTCTCTAGCCACACCCAGGCCTGATTATTGCCACACCTGTTCACAATCAAGGCATCACTTAAATAGGAGCTGCTTGACACAGTAAGGTCCACCAGAAGATCCTTAAAAGCTACACATCATGCCGAGACCCAAAGA
>JAFFST010045953.1:169245-179823 GCA_022414735.1 Noturus placidus | reverse complement strand
TGATGACGTACCTGTGATGTGAGTGTGAGCGGTGATGGTGTAACTGTGACATGAGTGTGAGTGGTGATGATGTACCTGTCATGTGAGTGTGAGCAGTGATGACGTACCTGTGACGTGAGTGTGAGCAGTGATGACATACCTGTGATGTGAGTGCGAGCGGTGATGGTGTACCTGTGACGTGAGTGTGAGCTGAGATGGCGTACCTGTGATGTGAGTGTGAGCGGTGATGACGTACCTGTGATGTGAGTGTGAGCAGTGATGACGTACCTGTGATGTGAGTGTGAGCGGTGATGGTGTAACTGTGACATGAGTGTGAGTGGTGATGATGTACCTGTCATGTGAGTGTGAGCAGTGATGACGTACCTGTGACGTGAGTGTGAGCAGTGATGACATACCTGTGATGTGAGTGCGAGCGGTGATGGTGTACCTGTGACGTGAGTGTGAGCTGAGATGGCGTACCTGTGATGTGAGTGTGAGCGGTGATGATGTACCCTTGATGTGAGTGTGAGCAGTGATGACATACCTGTGACGTGAATGTGAACGGTGATGATGTACCTGTGACGTGAGTGTGAGCTGTGATGATGTACCTGTGACGTGAGTGTGAGCGGTGATGATGTACCTGTAAAGTGAGTGTGAGTGGTGATGGCGTACCTGTGACGTGAGTGTGAGTGATGATGATGTACCTGTAAAGTAAGTGTGAGCTGTGATGGCGTACCTGTGACGTGAGTGTGAGCGGTGATGGCGTACCTGTGACGTGAGTGTGAGCGGTGATGGCGTACCTGTGACGTGAGTGTGAGCGGTGATGGTGTACCTCTGACGTGAGTGTGAGCTGTGATGGTGTACCTGTGATTCGGTGTGAGTTGTGATGCCGTACCTGTGACGTGAGTGTGAGCAGTGATGGTGTACCTGTGAAGTGAGTGGGAGTGGTAATGATGTACCTGTGACATGAGTGTGAGTGGTGATGGTGTACCTGTGACGGGAGTGTGAGCTGTGATGGTGTACCTGTGACGTGAGTGTGAGCAGTGATGACGTACCTGTGACATGAGTGTGAGCGGTGATGGCATACCTGTGACGTGAGTGTTAGCGGTGATGACGTACCTGGGACGTGAGTGGGAGAGGTGATGATGTACCTGTGACGTGAGTTTGAGCGGTGATGACATACCTGTGATGTGAGTGTGAGCAGTGATGACGTACCTGTGACGTGAGTGTGAGCGGTGATGACGTACCTGTGACGTGAGTGTGAGTGGTGATGGTGTAACTGTGACGTGAGTGTGAGTGGTGATGACGTACCTGTCATGGGAGTGTGAGCAGTAATGACATACCTGTGATGTGAGTGTGAGCAGTGATGACGTACCTGTGACGTGAGTGTGAGTGGTGATGGTGTAACTGTGACGTAAGTGTGAGCGGTGATGGTGTACCTGTAGTGTGAGTGGTGATGGTGTAACTGTGACGTGAGTGTGAGTGGTGATGACGTACCTGTCATGTGAGTGTGAGCAGTTATGACGTACCTGTGATGTGAGTGTGAGCAGTGATGACGTACCTGTGATGTGAGTGTGAGTGGTGATGACGTACCTGTGACATGAGTGTGAGCGGTGATGGTGTAACTGTGATGTGAGTGTGAGTGGTGATGGTGTACCTGTGACGTGAGTGTGAGCAGTGATGACGTACCTGTGACGTGAGTGTGAGCAGTGATGATGTACCTGTGAGGTGAGTGTGAGCAGTGATGGTGTAACTGTGACTTGAGTGTGAGATGTGATGACGTACCTGTGACGTGAATGCTGCTGCTGTTTATGACAAGTGTTGAGTGTGGAATATTCTGTAAACCGGAAATTAACTGCTGCTGCACCATTGTTACTTCCAGAACATCCCTGAACAGCAAGGTGAAGTGCACTTTCACACTGCCTGGACTGTTTTACACACACACACACACACACACACACACACACACACACACACACACACACACACACACTATAATTTGAATTTCCCCTCGGGGATCAATAAATTATCTATCTATCTATCTATCTATCTATCTATCTATCTATCTATCTATATAAACAGTATCTCACAAAAGTGAGATTTTTGTAAATATTTTTGTAAATAAAGTAGTGAGTGTACAGCTTGTGTAACAGTGTAAATTTGCTGTCCCCTCAAAATAACTCAACACACAGCCATTAATGTCTAAACCGCTTGCAACAAAAGTGAGTACACCCCTAAGTGAAAATGTCCAAATTGGGCCTTTTAGCCATTTTTCCTCCCCAGTGTCATGTGACTTGTTAGTGTAACAAGGTCTCAGGTGTGAATGGGGAACAGGTGTGTTAAATTTGGTGTTATCGCTCTCACACTCCCTCATTCTGGTCACTGGAAGTTCAACATGGCACCCCATGGCAAAGAACTCTCAGAGTATCTGAAAAAAAGAATTGTTACTCTACATAAAGATGGCCTAGGCTATAAGAAGATTGCCAAGACCCTGACACTGAGCTTCAGCACGGTGGCCAAGACCATACAGCGGTTTAACAGGACAAGTTCCATTCAGAACAGGAACTGGAACCATGTCCTGTGGTCTGATGAGACCAAGATAAACTTATTTGGTTCAGATGGTGTCAAGCGTGTGTGGCGGCAACCAGGTGAGGAGTACAAAGACAAGTGTGTCTTGCCTACAGTCAAGCATGGTGGTGGGAGTGTCATGTTCTGGGGCTGCATGAGTGCTGCCGGCACTGGGGAGCTATAGTTCATTGAGGGAATCATGAATGCCAGCATGTACTGTGACAGCTTCTTCCTAAAGAAGCTGAGGGTGAAGGTGATGGACTAAAATCTATTGAGCATCTGTAGGGCATCCTCAAATGGAAGGTGTTTGAGCACAAGATCTCTAACATCCACCAGCTCCATTATGTCGTCATGGAGGAGTAGAAGAGGACTCCAGTGGCAACCTGTGAAGCTCTGGTGAACTCCATGCCCAAGAGGGTTAAAGCAGTGTTGGAAAATAATGTTACTGTTGATTGCAAGCTGTGTAAGCTGTAGACTCACTACTTTACATCGTAGCAAAGTGTCATTTCTTCAGTGTTGTCACATGAAAATATATAATCAAATATTTACAAACATGTGAAGGGTGTAGTCGCTTTTGTGAGATGTTGTATATGTAAAATATACATTAATATTAATATTAACATAAAAATACCAGTTTATATATATATATATATATATATATATATAAACTGATATTTTTTAATTAGGACATCAGAAATGGTACAAACACTAACCCCGCCTCTAATCCTGCCCTTACTCTAACTCTGACTGTGATTAATGCACAGCTTTATGATGCGAGCTGATGTTGGTTGATGATAAACCTTTTCTACTGAGTGATATAGACTTTCAGTAATAAAGACCTGAAGCCAGTCACTCTGCAGCTCCTGAACTGCGAGTTTAATGAGCCGAGTTCATATGCTTCGGTGATCTAAAACAAAATAAAACACAGAAAAAGATCATTGTCTACACATCAACATGCGTCACATGCAGAAAATGATGACATTAAACATCATGTCAGACTCTTATCTTGTACAGCTTGTAGTAATGTCATAATTCACTATAACATCTGTAATAAAGATAAAGTGATTCACCAGAAGCTCCGTATCATAGGCCAGAGATTTAAAGGTCCCACTGCTCCTGTTCCTGAGCTCCTCAGTGAAACTTGCTCCCTCTGAGATGGTTAGAGTTCCACTGAATGACGAGTTGCTGCTTCCTCTTTGTCCTTCGTTACCTACAACAGCACAACTGTCATTAATGACTGAACATTTCAGTACAGATTAAATTAAACAAAGACAGCCTCATTAACAAATCCCAAATCTAAGCAATGCATAGACCAGAATTAGTCCACGGTGGGCATGTCCCAGACCCAGTTTTGGGGAGTAAAGGAATACATGTGGTGGCGTTACGTAATCAGGATATAAAACACTGGTAGCTGTAATCCGTTACAGTTATGTCATAAAACAAAGTAAACAGATTACAGGTACATTCTTAATTATAGTTCTGGTTCTCTCTCTCGCCAGTCGTGACTCACGTGAACAACCTCCTGGTGCAGGCATTAATAAATTTCACACAAAATTAATTTGGTAATAATGAACACAAATTGTTCTCTGAACTGTTTTTGTTAGGGGACTTTACGTCCCCTTTTCCTGGGACATGTCTTGGGACCTTAAGAATGTGTCTAAATTTTAGAAAATGTCTGGGATTCAGATTTAGTTTCATTATAATATGTTTATGGTCTAACACTGCATCAAATAAATAAAAGGTGACCTCTCTTTGGAACACCAGAATATGGTCTATCTTTTGTGATGTAATGTTACCCGCATCAGGGTCAGTGATCTTTTATTTATTTAGCTCTAAATAAAAGTATTTTAGATCATACTGCTTTTCTCTTGACTTTATTTACATATATGATAATACTTGTAATACAAATCAGATTACATTACTTTCATATGGTGATACTTAGATTACGTTAATGATGAAAATGTTATCTGTAACTGTAACGGAATACATTTTTAAAATGATGCTCCTGACCCTGCCCAGACCATACCCCCTTTTCATTCTACTATACGTTTCATGTTGAACTGTAATATTTAATAATTAAAGTTCGTATAGTGAACCTGTTCATCAAAGTGCACTACATCAGTCTAAGCCTCTATGTCTGTTCTATGTCTGCAGCGTACACAATTAATAGCAGAAAGTTCACCTGTTTGGCATGATAAAAATGACAGGATGATGAGCCCAACACACACTGCAAACAAGATGATGGTCACGGTGCTCAGCAGAACTTCCAGAGAGGAATATGGTGCCGTCCTCCTTGTCTTCCTGCACATCGCTGTTCACTCGTCTACTCGCCAACTCTAACCCTAACTAATACTTATACTAATACTTACTGAGTGTTCCCTCTTAACACTGAACACAGATATGATGCACGTTACCTTCTTCCTCCTTAAATAGAACGAGCATCAGTGAAGATCTGAGTTTGTAATAACTTTATGACGCCTCTGTTTATGTGCCATATTGATGGCTGTAAACATTTATTACTCCTCATACAATGAAATGAGCAGCTTTCAACGCTAATGACGCAGCACAGAAGTTCACATTTGATCACAGCTTTTGAAAATAATGTATTAAAATAACCTGAAAGATGCATTCTAGATAACACATGCACTATAAAGTGCACTAGTTTGTGTTACGTATAATGCACATGGCCTTTGTATGAAATATACTGTGTAATTTGGGACACATCCACAATGGATTATTGATGTGTGTATATAAGTGAATCAGGCATTCGGTTTGAGACACATCAATAGTCTAACAATGGCATGTCCCAACCCCCCCACCCCCACTCCACACACTACACCACAGACACACACAATGATGGTTTTTAAAAGGCTGATACTTTGTGTTCTAGTCTTTATAATATTACCCACGTGTTCTCAATATGTTTTTCTGTCTTCCATATGAGAAGACATTTCTCACATCACGAGAGCTCCTAGCCCATAGCTTTCTGAGTAAATACGTTTCTCGACACATTTATTTTTTAAATATGTAATCATTTCCTGGAGTGACCTTGCACCCAGCGGTTTATTAAAACACTCAGGATGTTATCGCTAAAGCCGAGAACATGGTAACTCCTGTCTCCTCCATCACCGCTATTTTAATTCCTATCTAAAGTGTATTTATCAATCAGGAGCCCGGATCAATGTTCTTTGTCCTTCCTGAAGGGGCCGTGGTTTTCCCCCGGCAATAAAACCGTCACTTAAAGAAGTTTGATTATCGTTTTATCATTAAGGTCATTAAACACAGTGGATGCAAAGTCCTCTTTTATGTGAATCCAACTCCTTTGGAAAAGCAGAAACGTCTTGATCGGGCTGCACATGTGGCGTTTTATATTAGAAGCCACACCCAATACTGAGACTCATTTCAACGAAATGTAATAACTGGCTGAAAACAAACTGGATTTAACAGTGCATTTAATTTCAGAAGTATAAAGTTACGGACAGGTGACCTTCTGATGTACAAGCAAGAAATCAAATAAATTAAGACAAACAACAAATCAATTAATCTGTAAATAAGGAAATGTGCAAATATATACGTGTTATTTCTACTTTTTTTCCTTTCTTTTTTACAACATTTATACTTCAGGAATAAATTGTGTCACATTAGGAAGATCAGCTGACGTCTAAGGCCACTTTTTTCAACAAATATGTAGGATGTGTGTAAATTCTCTTCACTGAACGAGAGCCAGGACTGCTCCTCAAATCATTATCATCATCATTATTATTATTATTATTATTATTATACTCATAAACTTAAACATTTTGTAACAAACCTGATAGTCTAAACGTGAACACACCTCCTGCTAATAAACACACACACACACACACACATTAACCATGTTTAACAGCATAATCAGCCTAACACATGAACAAATGCAGCTGTGTGTAAAACTCTTGAATTAACTTCTGTATTTTTTGGGGGGTTTGTTTCTTCTCTCATGGCCTCTTCTGCCTTTACGAAGATTTTCCATCTCTGTGTTTTGCTCTGCGCCCATCTCTTCCGAGTTGGTACAGTCTGAAGCCTGGGTCAGCTCATCTGAACAGGAAGTCCAGGAAACAAATCCACCGTTTGGCCACGCCCATGGAATTACAGGAGGGAAGTAGGGACCCTGCGTAGGGCACATAGATGAAACTCCGTGTAGGGCATAAGTCTAAAGGAACAGAAGGAATTTTTAGCTTTAGTTCTTAGACTTCATTTAGTTTATGATTTATACCAGCAGTTTGCATGATGCTAAGCTGGTGGCCATATGCTTCCATTACTTCCTAGCTACATTAGCATTAGCCTTGTAAATCCAGTGCAAAAACTTAAAAATATACCAGACTGATAATCTACATTTGGTGTGAAGTAAAGAGACGCTGCTTATAAGGATTTTTAATTTTTTGCCAGAATTCTCGCTTAATTTTTTAATTCTGCACAATCATTGCATATACGTTTTACGTGACATCACGTCCTGTGATTGCCTTATATGGATAATGCTAGATGTTTTTTGCATTATATTTCTTTCTGGTTTACAAAGAATTAGATTCAATTAAGAAAACATTTAAAGCTCAGAAACTGTCAGGAAGATATTTATGAGCTGAAAAAGTGTGTGTGTGCGCGTGTGTGTGTTTTACCGCATCTCTCCAGCTGTGATCATCCTGAGCTGTGAGTGCGTGTACTGAAAAATAAACAACAGATATGATATGTCGTTATAAAACGCTGCAGGTAAACACACTGTATGCTTTTAAAAATATAATATAGTGATCATATGAGATCTTCAAACAACTCAATAAAATATTAAGCAATTAGCATGTTCATATCATGAAAATATATTTTCTGGCTAATACGTTTGTAGCCATGCATCGTTCGTGAATTATTCAATCATATGAATTACTGAGTGAAGGTGAGTTAATCGATACTTTCACTTAGGTGAGTCATTTTGTTTTTAATTCCTTTTCTGATAATAGGCGTGGCAAAGCGCAATTTCACTGACCGTCTGCGAGTGAGTGAGAATCGCTTGAGTCATTTGCTCAACTGCATGTGTGCTGACCCACATTCCTTGACTCACTGAGTCTTTCAATCTCAAGTTCTTTTCCGGTTCAAAGAATCAGTGTTCACATGAATGAATGATTTGGTCATCAGCAAAAGGATTCACTCAAAAACATGCAATTAAATGAATCAGTGAACAAATCATTTAACTCAGGACTGATTCAGGACTCCTGTGCTGCAGGTGTTAGAACATTTATAGGGATTTAATTGTAATGTGACAGTGTGTTTAGTGTGTTTACGAAAGTACAGTATTTTTTACTTACAGCAGTAAAATTCTCATATCTGAAATTATTATAAACAGACAAAGGCTCCTTATGAAGTTAGCTAAAGACCGAACCAGTGAGCTCCATCAACACCACCAGCAAACACTAAACCACACTGCACCTGTAGGAGGTGCTAATGAGGCCTGATTGCATTTACAGCATCTCTTTTTTTTTTACACTGTTACACAAGCTGTACACTCACTACTTGACATTGTAGCAAAGTGTCATTTCTTCAGTGTAGTCACATGAAACGATATAATCAAATATTTACAAAAATGTGGGGAGTATACTCACTTTTGTGAGATACTGTGTACTATACAGAAATAAATGGTACAGCCACATTTCAGGATAATTTTCTTACAAGTTTTAATGAGCCGCTTACCGTAATGATGCCTCAGTGTGATTGGACAGCCGTAGAGCCAGATCCCGTCCAACAGTGCGATGGCGTAGGGAACTGCCTCGATGTGTTTATAGTAAACAAAGCCGTAAGATTTCTGATTTCCGTCTCGATCTTTGGGAATAACGACTTTCCGCACCGGTCCTGCCTGAGAAAACGGTAACAGAAATCAGTAAATACATTATTTCATTCTTCACCAGCAGGAAATTTACCGATTGAATGTTTTATTATGGTTTACAATATTATAAGTGAATTACAGTGTGTTTTCCTGTAGTTGTGTAAGTCATTAATGCTATTTATACTGAAATGCACGTTTAGCTCCTAGAGCTGAAAATCCAGGATAATATACAAATATACAGGATAATAATTGAGTTTTTCTGTGAGTTCTCGTCTGAGTTTATTGTTTCATAATCATTTCATCATTTAATGCCAGTAAAATCAATTAATTTTGTTTTTGAAGGTTTAAAACCTCACAGATTTTTCCAGGAGCTCTGTACTGTTTTATTAATCAACTGCTCACATGTGAATTACTTAATTACTAAAGTTGAGACTCTATGAACAAGTAATAAACAATCTGTGTGTGTGTGTGTATTACATTACAATTCTGAGTGATGTGACATGTATTATTTATTAAAGAACGACATGTCATACATTTTATCTGTTCATAGTTACATTTAATGTTAATTTATGTTAGTTCCTTTTGTCACTTATGATAGAGCAGTTGTAATCACTCCTTCCCTCACCATGCTCTCTTTATTCTCTCCCTTTATTCCCTCTCTATTCTCTCTGTATTCTCTCTCTTTATTCTCTCTTTCCATTTTCTCTCTTTCTTCAAGTTAATAAGATAAAAAGCTGAGCTTGTCAATCTACTGAGAAACAGTAAGGAAATGTAAACTCCACTGTGCTGAAGATGTGGGGAAACTTAAAGTTCCAGCTTTAAAATGAAAATGTCACTACATCAATGATTATTTTAATTCATTTATAATTATCATTGGAGCGCATTAATATAAACCTGAGATTTGAAGCTGCGCTACTGTCCGAGCTGCTGTTATAGAGAATTAATCAACACCTTCTGACCAATCACAATCCAGAACTCAACAGCATTGTGGTGTGAGATGTTTTAACACACATCACCCTTATAAATACACTCTATAACATACAGTAATATATTTTTTAAAAAATTATATTACATATAAATTATTATATAAAATATTTTATTAACTTTAATTAAAGCTCAAATTAATTATTAATTAATCAATTAATTATTAATCTGTGTGTGTCACCTGCAGGAAGAGCTCATATAAAATGTCCTCCCTCACACAGTTGCTCAGATTGAACACGAACACAGTGCGCAGCGCCTCTCGCTCACTCTCCTGCATCTTTCACTTTACTCACGTCCCCACCGACCGGAAGTGAAACAAGAATTAAACTCCTCCATCCTCTTTCCGCCCTGTCGTGATAAAATGGCTGATTATCCGACACTGCACCTCCGGTTTTCTCCACCAGTGGGCACTATACACATGCTTAACAGAGGAGCGCGAGCAGCACAGTACAGTATTCAAACAAAACACAAGTATTATGCTATTGTTAAGAATATATTATATTATATAATATTATATTATAGTAAGAATATTTGTTATATTGTTTATTTACTGATAATAACAAATACTATAATTTTATTATTGATTTATTAATCATCTTTAATGTTATATTTATTTATGATGTGTGCATACATTTAATAAATCATTCAAACAAGTTAAATAATATGTATCTGCTTGATGTACTTATTAATATAGACTGATGCACATTTATTATATATTTTATTTATTTGGCTTTTTGTTTTGTTTGTTAATTCTTCTGTTCTGCACGTGACTTGAGTGAGGCGCAGGTTCTCGCATTTGTTTGAATTCTTTGGATGAATTAAACCCAAACATGTAAAATGAAAACGTAATTAAACTCTGAAACATGGGTAAATGTTTATATAAATATATTCTCTAAAGAATCCTCTTGTAATGGATAATTCACATGTACAGATCACTTAAATATCACTTAATATTACTTAAAGTTCACTTAAAGCTCTCATCAGAAAAAAATAATAAAAATATTTGAACATTTGAATTAAAATCTAAAATGGCCACAGTCTGTGGTCCACACATCAGTGGTGTTCAGTGATAAAGTAGAAATTTCCCCCATACACAGTCCACAGTTACTGTATATTAGCTTTACGCCAGAAAGGCATCTTATATTTTTAATCAAGTATCTATCTATCTATCTATCTATCTATCTATCTATCTATCTATATAT